>PISX010002126.1:0-136278 GCA_004024625.1 Mellivora capensis
TGACAGATGCTGGTGAGGATGTGGAGAAAGGGGAACCCTCCTACACTGTTGGTGGGAATGCAAGTTGGTGCAACCGCTCTGGAAAACAGCATGGAGGTTCCTCAAAAAGTTGAAAATAGAACTACCCTATGACCCAGCAATTGCACTACTGGGTATTTACCCTAAAGATACAAACGTAGTGATCCGAAGGGGCACGTGCCCCCAAATGTTTATAGCAGCAGTGTCTACAATAGCCAAACTATGGAAAGAACCTAGATGTCCATCAACAGATGAATGGATAAAGAAGAGGTGGTATAGATACACAATGGAATACTATGAAGCCATCAAAAGAAATGATACCTTGCCATTTGCGACGATGTGGATTGAACTAGAGGGTATCATGCTTAGTGAAATAAGTCAATCAGAGAAAGACAACTATCATATGATCTCCCTGATATGAGGAATGGAGATGCAACATGAGGGGTCTGGGGGGTATGAAAAGAATAAATGAAACAAGGTGGGATTGGGAGGGAGACAAACCATAAGTGACTCAATCTCACAAAACAAACTGAGGGTTTCAGGGGGTTGGGAGAGGGGGGTGGGGTTATGGACATTGGGGAGGGTATATGCTATGGTGAGTGCTGTGAAGTGTGTAAACCTGGAGATTCACACACCTGTACCCCTGGGGATAAAAATACATTATATGTTTATTAAAAAATAAAAAAGAGTCTCTTATGATTTGTCTCCCTCTCTGGTTTTGTCTTGTTTCATTTTTTCCCTCTTTCTCCCTATGATCCTCTGTCCTGTTTCTCAAATTCCCCATATCAGTGAGATCATGTTATAATTGCCTTTCTCTGATTGACTCATTTTGCTTAGCATAATACCCTCTAGTTCCACCCACGTCAATGGAAATGGCAAGATTTCCTTTTTGATGGCTGCATAGTATTCCATTATATATATATATATATATATATATATATATATACACAACATCTTCTTTATCCATTCATCTGTTGATGGACATCTGAACTTTTTCCATAGTTTGGCTATTGAGGGCATTGCTGCTATAAACATTGGGCTGCATACATCTCTTTGAATAACTACATCTGTATATTTGCGGTAAATATTCACTAGTGCAATTGCTGGGTCACAGGATAGCTCTATTTTCAACTTTTTGAGGAATCTCCATACTGTTTTCCAGAGTGGCTGCACCATCCAAAGCAGATCTTTGACCTTCATCTTAACACAAGGAAGTTGGGGCTTAGAGAAGTTCACTAACTAGCCCAATGTCACACAATCAGTACTTGGTTGAACCAGGAGGCACTCCCTGCGCTCTTTGACTCCAAAGCCTACATTCATAACCATATTCTGTGCTGTTCCCTGGAGAGTCTTTACATGGCCCTGTTTTTCTGGATTGTGGACTTGGAAGTATGTGGAGCCCAGAACTCAGTGGGACCTGCTGAGTATTTGACTAGTTGGGATTCTCTGTGCCGAATGGGGAAGCCTGCAGATGCGAGAGATGCTCTGGAAACTTTGGATGCTATTTGGCCATTTTCTACTTAATGTTGAATCTAAGATGTTTCAGTGCTGGGATTGGTAGGCTTGAGAGATTTTTGCGTTAGTCTCTTTGGGTAAGGAATATTTAGATATGTGGCATTCATGACTGTATTTTGAATTTTTAAGTCAGAAAGCTAGAGTGTTTATAAAAACTTTGGAAAATATCTGTAGTATGCTGAAATAAAGTGAGAGCTTAATAAAAATATGCATTAATGCAGGAATCTGCTGTCCTCACACTAAGCACAAGAGATCTCTGTTGAACCATGGGAAAAATAAACTTACTCCCTTGGCTTTTACGGGGGTGGTACTAAAATTTGGTAGCTGTGCCCAGGAGTGGGGTAGTGGCATAGAATGAAAACAGTCTGCAGGAGCCTTCAGGTTCCTTAGAACACAACCAAATTAAACATTAACATAGTCTTTGCAGAATGAATCCCAGATTCCCTCATCCCACACAGATGGCTGATTTTTTTGAAAAAGAAATTCAACTTAAAAAGTTTGTTTACTCTTCTACTTTTACCAAGTGTTTAATTTAACACAATTAACCAAAAGATGAGAGAATAAGATTTCCTGTTTGAAATTCTTTCCTCCTCCAGCACACCCAAAAAGCGAGCCGGATTTTAGGCAGAATCGTTAAATTTTATTTTTTGCCCTTGTGCTAGTTCCCTCCTCTGATCCAGTTAATATTAAAATGCTCAGAAAGCAATTATCATTCATCTTTCAACTTGATGATCAAGTATTTTCCTTGCAAATGAAGTATGCCCTGTCAATGATTAAACATTACTAAAAACAGGAATCAACCTCATTTGTTTCAGCACCTCAGTTTCTCTGCGGGAGGTGACATTTTTCTGTGGGTTTGTCAACATGTTATTCTGGTGGCCTCCCTTCCGCTCAAGTCATGTGTATTTGGTTTGGTTTTGAATTCAGTAAAGAGTATGGCCGAGGTCTAAAAAGGAAACGAGTACCATACTTCTCAGATTCTGTTTATAAAAGTGTCGTGTAAGTGCTTACAGTATGTTGGAAAGCCTGTGACTCCTGAGAATTTCTCCGGCACTTCTCCATAGTCAGTATTTATGGTGGAGTCATTTATTGGTCACACAGAATAACATGCAGTGTGGCAGGACAGCCCTGTGAGGCTCTCCAGGTACCATTTATTTATCTATCTATCTACTCGGTAGCATTTATTTATTTATTTATTTAATTAATTTTTAAAAAAAAATTTATTTATTTGACAGAGAGAGAGATCACAAGCAGGCGGAGAGGCAGACAGAGAGAGGGGGTAGCAGGCTCCCCGCCGAGCAGAGGGCCCGACGTGGGGCTCGATCCCAGGACCCTGAGATCATGACCAGAGCCGAAGGCAGCGGCTCAATCCACTGAGCCACCCAGGCGCCCCTATTTATTTATTTTAATTGAAATTCAGTTCGCTAACCTACAGTGAGTACATCATCAGTTTTTGACGTAGTCTTCAAGGATTCATTGGTTGTGTATGGGCTTTCCATTTCAACAGCCTTACTAAGATAGCCACTGACCAAGAGCTGACAGCTATTTCTGCCTATGAAAGACTTAGGGTTCAACCTTCCAGTCGAACCAGAACCAGTTGACCTGTTGACCTTTCTGCAGTATTCTCTCGTACACCATTAAGAGAGGAATCACTGCTCTCTCGTTTATGTCTAACGTATGTGCTCCTCATCTAGGGGAGTACATTTCCTGCCATCTACATGTGTGAGGCTTTTGGGCCAAATTTTTTTTTGTGAGTTTCTGTTTACCAAGTAAGGTAATTCCTATTGGAATAGATTTACTCACTCAGATGTTGATTGGCACATAGTAAGTACTCAGTAAATAGTGTTTGAATGAATACATGCTGGGCAGTGAATATGGGTTCCTTTTGGCCTCTCTGCATATTTAATTAAGTGGTCATATATGTAGAGGTTTGATTTCCTTTCGTATAACTGCTATCTGTGAGATATTTTCATAATTATCTTTACCTGGATGGTTTAAAATTCCAGGCTTTAAACATTACCTCTAGATTTAGATAAAAGTAAAATTGGAGCATTGGCTCTAAGCAAGCAGGGAAATGTATTCATTTCCAGTTTCCAGGAAGGTTAGGAAAAAAATTCCAGTTTCCAGGAAGGTTGGGCACCATACATTTCCCAGAATGAGCTTGACTCTACTCTACTAGGAGCACTAAAATTAAATGGCTCTAATTGCATAAAGCCTTGGCAGTAACTCGTGCCAACACTTGTTGGTTTTATAGATGTGTTTTGGTGGCAAAAATGCTGATTGTTTATTTATTGATGACAAATAATTATCGAACCAGCTTTGTGTAATATATTGACAGCCAGCCTGAAGGATATCACGTCTTGGTTATTGTATTGTTTTTATATTCTTTTAATTGCATGTGCACATATTAGCAATAGCAATAGTAGCAATAACCCTGTTGGTGTTGTTAATTCTTGTTCTATATTTTGGAGTTCATTTTTCAAGATACGGTTGAAAGCTTGTGCTCTGGAAGAATAGAATGATAAGTCCGTCAAAGGACAACCTGAAATAACCTCTTAGAATGAGAATACATGTTTTCTTACTCTTTCTGGAAGTGTACACTTTGTTTTGATAATGATGTATGACCCGAGGGGAAATGTTCCCTCTAAAGTCCTAAATATATAAGTTGGATTTGCAGACAGCAGAGAGGCCCTAAGTTCCCTTCTCTGGTGTAGAAAGAATAATATCTGTATATAACATAGTCGATCTCTGCCATACCGTGGTGCTGAGCAGTGGCACGCCTGACAATATCATTTTATTAGATGTGCTACTTTGATTTTATCCTTTTATTTTTAGCTTCATAACTCTCTTCCCAAGTTATTTGCAATAAAATGTCAAATGTTCAAGCGTGGCACTTAAATTCACTTGAGATTTTTTTTTTTAAAGTAGCATCTAGGACTAGATTGGCTTAACATATGAATTAAAAATATGCTTCTATTTATTAATTAATAGAATAATTGCAAATCAAGTAACTCAACAGCAACTTGAGTTCTTGGCATTTCAAGTATGTAATTAACTTCTACATTGACCCAGTTAATACTCCCAAAGTAAGTAAGGCCAGTGAGGCAATTTGGATTCTCTAGAAGTGTGGAGATGGGGTTTGGGATGCAAGAAGTTTGTTAGGAACTATGACCTATGAAAGGGAAAGGGTGAGGCATATTTGGGCAGCAGGAGAAGCTAGACTTCTTGCAGACCTGGCCAGCCTTCTCAGACCCAGCAGGGAACTAGGGAGTGAGGGTTTCCAGTCAGCAGTGTCCCATGTTGGCTGAAGTGACTGGCCTTTCCATCCCTTTTGCTCAGTCACTGAAGGCAGGCCAACCTGGAGAACATGTGACTTCAGGCAAGAGGCTCTTGGCAGCTGAGGCCCATGGAAGAGCTGCCTGCTGGAGGCTGTCCACCGGCACTCTCCCCACAGCTGGGCAGAGGAAGGTCTTTCTTGATGGGGGTACTGAGCTCTACCACACGGGACTCTCCTAATTATTCCTAACAATAATACTTAGACATTTGTATCATTATCTTCATCTGACCAATGAAAAATGGAGACGTAACAGTTTGCTTAAGAACTCGTGGTTAATTCTAAGCAAAGCTGGGAAGAGTAACTTATGTGTCCTATTCTCTTAGCCTTTGGCAAACTGACATCATTCTGTCATGGCTGTATTATTCTTAAATGCGTGTCAGTGTGTGTGAAGAAATAATGAGGAAAAGGTGTTGTAGCTACTCAAGAACTAGTATGGTGAATAAGAAGGGGCAAAGATTTTAGATTCGAACCGGCGTGGCCTCCGAGTTTGTGTTCTTTCTGGCTCTGTGACTGGCAAGTCTCTCATTCATTCTGACTTTCAGTGTTCTGACTGGTCAGTGGGAGGAATGAAGCTGATGTATTGACTAAACAGTACAGATGAAAATGCATAGTTCATGGCAGAAAACACCATACATGCTAATTTTCTTAAATACCAAAAACAAGTCGGGCTGTAAAATGTTGATAGAAAAATGAAGATTTGAACTGGAAGGCAGAGAGAACTTTTCTCCCTCATATTTTCTTTGGTATCTCTCTTAGACGTTAAGTGTTAATATATTAGGAAATGAATTGACAGATTTTTCTGGAGAAGTTGCTTCTGGGATGTGGGGCCATTCCGGACAGATATGGGAAGGGCATTTCTTAAAAAAAGGAGAAGAAGGAGTGTGGAATGAAAAAGTTTGACTAAGTCAACAAATATTCATGGAATCCTTATTATGGGCCAGGCCTCTTTTGAATTTTAATGATAAAGTTCAATATAGAAGGTCAGTGAAAGTACCTGATCTGAGCTCATTGAAAACTGCACTTCTCCATTTTCTACTTCTAGCCTCTTGAGTTAGTCTCTGTTATTTTCCTAGGGGTATGGCTGTAGGCTGGCGACTATTTTCCACCTGTCTACTGCAGGCCTATCTTCAACCCGTTCTTCATGGAAATTCAATCCTGTTATTTCCTACTTCCCATTACTTTCGTAAAGTCCAAAATACTTGCCATTGACTGTTGCCCGGAGCCTGCCAACCTCATCTCCCACTATTTACATTTCCAAACCCAACTCCAAAACCCATACCCTTCCCCTCGCCCTCTTTCTGCTTCACTAGCTCCCCCAGTAGGTGTTGGCCCTCTGGCTTTGGGCCTTTGCCTATACTGGTTCTGCCTCTTCCAATGTTCTTTCTCTTTCCTTCTACCCCTGGTTAACTGCCGCTTGGTTTATGTTTTACTTCCTTTGGAAAAGCTTTTGGTTATCCCTAGACTAGATTGGGTCACCCTCTTAATTTCCTCTAATACTCCCTTTTAGAATTGATCACAGGAGGTAATTACATGTTGTGTGTGTGTGATTGTCTATTTCCCCCATCTGACTACAGCCCTGCAAGGACTGTGACTAGGTCTGTTTGGGCTCACATCTGCCAAGCACAGTCCTGGCATGGAGTAGGAACTCATTGAATCTGTTTGAACAAAGGACTTAGGAGACTCCCATAATTTTCTCTTGTTCAGCCTGTGCTTCCCACCTCACTGGTGGAGCCATTTCAGTTTGGACATAGGTCAGTGTAAATCCCACCTACATTAAGCTATACATTTGCTGCCACAAAGACTAGGAATGAGGCCTTTACTCTGATGTCAACAATTAAAAACAATCCTTACCTTTGCTCAAAGCTAGTACACTTTCTGTTATTTTATTTTATACCTAGTACACTTTGTACTTCAGTGCATGTTGTCATGTCAGGTTAAAAAAAATCATGGTCTTTTGATTTATTTAAAAAATTATTTTCCTTAAGTCATTGAATTTGGAGACATAATATCTTCAAATATGACTTTCAAAAAAAATTTTAAGGACTTGATTTTGTGGGGGAGGGAGTAGCAAGCCCTTTATCCATTTTCTTTCCCTCAAGCTTTCCTAATCTATTGTTTTCCCTTAGATCGAAAAGCTCTTTTTACAGTGTGCTGTGTCTTATAAGTAAGAGCTGGAGAGGAAAGTGGAGATATATAGTTTTCTTACAAGAGCAAACCTCAAGCTTCTCGTAATAAGTGCATTTCTTGGCCATTTTATGCTGGTATGAGTTCAGGCTGGGCTACTTTAAAATGGACATCTTCTATTTTTATAGGAAACACATGGAATGTCTGGAATTCTTCTTAGAAAAAGGAATCTGCAGCCTGCTGCGAAGCAGCAAAGTACTTGCTTTTTGTTGGTTGTGGCCTTAGACTTCAATGCCAAAGGCATCCTGAAAATCAGACATGAGTGACTGAAGTTCAGTATTGCATCTTGAACTAAAAATGAGGACTCTATATTTGATTTGAAAAATTGGAAAATTTGTGGTTCAGCCACTTTGATAGCATGATCCAACTGGCCATTTTGTCTTTGTGTTTTATTTCGAAGCCATTTACTTTATATGGCTCTTTTATATATGGCTCCTTTATTTTCACTTTGAATAAATGAAAACTGTTGGCAATTTAACTTAATTGTGTCTTTGACATTTCAGTGGTTCCTGTATATGAATTCCAGGACTAGTGGACTGAAAAGATAGTTCCTAAATCTTCATGCAAATAACAATATTGAAATCATATTAAGAGTAACTTTATTTCTAACCTCTTCTTCTCTTTGTTATCAATATTAAAACTACCTCTTGAAAGTTACCAGCTTATCGGTTGATAGATAATGTTAGTCTGAGTCTTGGCCACATTCTTCTGCAACATATGTCAGCTGGACCAGAAGTGAGGCCGGCTGAATTTTTAGTCACGCAGACATTGCTTTATCTTGTTTTATTTTTCAGTAACACCTACGATTTTTACTTGGAGACAATTGGAATTGATAGATCGGCAAAGTTGATTAACATGGAGTTCCTTGCTTCACTGTTCATTCCCATTTTTGTGGAAATTCACATTAACCAGAACCTCCAAATTGCTGATATTTTATTTAATTTTTAAGTTTACTGGTTAATAAGTAGGTGAGATTCTTCTAAGAGCATCAGTTTCCACATTGTGAGTGGAACCTCTCTTGGGAAACACAAGAATTTAAGAAAGAAGGAAATTAGGTATTTTTCTTGCATAATTGTTATCTTGTAGGAATCCACACAGAAAAGTAGCTATTGTGTCAGGAGTGAGTTTTTTAAGAGCGGCTTTTGTTTAGCCCTGTGTGGAATGAAGTAGGAAAAAATCTTGTTTGTTCTTGTTAATTGCTCCCCCCCCACATGTTATTTAGTACAATTAATTAATTAAAACTTTGCTCTGCTTTTGTTAGTAGACAAAATAAAATTATCAGCTACCTCCATAATAACAAAAAATCTCGAAATCTAAGGGTATGGATTGGAGAAAATGAAACTTCTTGGTGTTGGTGGGATAAAGACTAGGTGATTGACTTCATCATGGCCTTAGTCTGTGATGTTGGCGGCGGGGGTGGGGGGAAAGACATTTTCAGTTTTTGGTATTTTCATTACAGACTTAGATTATCTTCCCATTCAATTAAGTGGTACTGTTGTCAACTTTATGTCTTAGTGACTTTTGCAAATAAAGAAGAGTATATTTTTGTTATTCATTAAACAGATATTTTATCTTACATATTTCTTGTGAAAAAATATGGGATGGGTTGGAAATTAATTCATAAAGCAGTTTTGGACTTTTCCTCCAATTCAGTTGGAGAAACTCACTGAGCTCATTCAGGCATTGATTTAGAATCCAAGTGGTAAATAACAAGGCACAGTCTCTCCTCTTAATACCTTGTCTTAGACTGTTGGAATGACAGTCAAAATAAGGGAGAATATATTTTTTGCTCATTCCTCCTGTGTTGTAGGAGGGATACAAATGCTATGCGAGTGATTAATTTTCCCTGGATGTAGTTGGGATCTTGCTACTTGATAGTGCTGGCAATAGGGGTGCAGGAGAAGAGGATGTAATTTTCAGCAAATATTGAAGGAATTTTTTTGTGCATCTACTGTGTGACAGTACCCTATCATGTGTTGGAGAGCCAGTCTGAACCAAGACAATGTCTCTGCTCCCCTGGAAATTGTGTTCTAGTGAGAGGAAGTAGTGTCTTTTGACAAACAGGAAGTCTTTTTTTTTTTTTTTTTTTTAAGATTTTATCTATTCATTTGTCAGAGGGAGCGAGAGAGAGTATAAACAGTGGGAATGGCAGGCAGAGGGAGAAGCAGGCTCCGTGCTGAGGAAGGACCCCGGTGTGGGACTATGACCGGAGAATTTCTGGCTGTCTCTGCACTTTCTCCTCTTGGCTGGGTCAGTGATGCCTTATGGAGAGTCAAGAGGATGGGTGGGGGACTCAGCCGTGAGTGGAGGAAGAGCACTTCTCCCTAGTAACAGGAGAGAGAAAAGGAAAATGGGAATCGATGCAAGGGTTTGTAACCTGATGGTGGGACTTTCAAAAGCTCTTCTCTGTAATCTAAAAAACCAAGACCCAAATAAAAAAGCACCAAATGAATAAACAACAAAAAGCAGAATCAGACCTATATATACAGAGAACAAACTGACTGTTGCCAAAGTGGAAGAGGGGGAGGGAGGATGGGCAAAATGGGTGAAGGGAAGTGGGGGGTGGGTACAGGCTTCCTGTTATCAATAATCCCCAGGATTAAAACACACAGCATAGAGGATACAGTCAATGGTACTGTAAAATAGCATAGCGTGGTGACAGAAGGTAGCCACACTTGGGGTGAGCATAGCATAATGTATTAGAAACTTGTCAAATTGCTATGTTGTACACCTAAAACTAATGTAACATGAGTGTCAACTATAATAAAAAAAAAAAAAAAGGAAAAAAAAAGAGCTCTTATCTAAAGGCTTTTGTTACCCCAGCAAAATTGAGTGAGGTCATCAACTGAGGTTGGGGTCAACTGTGTGTCCGAGTGGCGGAAGGAGAGAGGAGCAGGTGTGAAATAGTTGCTTGAGATGGGAGTACACACTTAATAGACAGAGAGCTGGATTTCTGGGCAGTGTTGGGGTGAGCGATCATGAACCTAGAGTAAAGTAAATCTGCTTAGTTAGATTTTTCTGTATTAAGAGTCTACTACTATTTGGCTCCTTGGCTCCAGGTTGATGTCTGGGTTCATTCAGGACTGAAGTTTCGACTGACTGCAAATACATTTGCTGAATGAATGGATTCTTGACTGATTTTGCATAGGTCTGATGGAACCCAAATGTTTATTTTAAAAATCCTTTAAAATGTGCTCTTTTAGCCAAAATTATAACAGATTGCTTAATTCTGATTCTTTTTAGCATAAAGACTTCTGCAAACTGGCATTGCAGCTATGCCTCACCCTTTTTCAATGACATGCCATTAGATGGCTTTTCTAAATGGTATAAATTTCATTAGGTAAGACTGTTATTGTGGAGTGTTTTTTAGAGTTTTGAAGCATAATACAATTTTAGCAATGCGAAAAAACCGGCTTCCTCCCAGTGCTGTCTAAACGTGAAGGCCCTTCCCCCAACCCCTGCACGTTATTTTGGGGCTACCCTTCCTCTGCATTTATTTCTTTTAACAGTTCTTTAATGTTTCAGTTCAAAAAGCTTTTAGTTACCAGTAGGAATGGATCCAAAAATCAGTGACAGAAATTAATAGATGCTACCTTTGAACAATGCTTTGTTACATTCCATTGCACAATATCTATCTCCATAAAATTCTTTTCTTGCCAGCGAAGTAGGGTTTAAATAGAGCATAGGATCACTGAATAATTCCTGAAGAAACATTCTTAAAACCTAGTTATCCTTTTAAGACTTTTGCCTATTTCCTTTCTATCTCCCTTTGGACAATGTTTTATCCTGGAAATTAATTCTGCAACCCCTTTTGTTTTATACCTTATTTTTCCAATACATTGCACATTGTTACTTCTGCTCAAGTTACCTTCAATGAAAATGGTTTAGTCCACTTTCATTCCTAACCTTATATTATAAGGATGTATTATGAGTGTGCCAAGTACAGTTCCTATTGTTTGGTTTGAATATAACTGCTGCTACCATAGAGACCTAAGTGTGAATTTTCATTACCTTTCATTTACTCTATATCTGAATTTGACCTGCACTGAGTCAAGTTGGATGTATTTATCCTAGGTATCGACACAAGTAGACAAATAGATATAAAGATGATTTGTATCTATTACAAATTAAATATATCTGTATTTATACTATATTATGTTATATTCCTTGGTAAATAAATTGCTTCTGTTGTGATATCAATTATTTGTAGTGTCTTTAGAAATTCAGTGTATTAGTGAACCTATAGGTCTTGTTGAAAAACTATGCACAGGTGTTACTGGGTGTAGTCATGTGATTTACTTATTTTCTTTTTCTTTTCCTTTCTTTAAAAAATATTTATTTATATACTTTAGAGAGAGAGTGAGCTGGAGAGAGTGACAGCATGAGGGGACAGGGGACAGAGGAAGAAGCAGGCTCCCCACTGTGTAGGGGGCCTGATGTGGGGCTCTATCCCAGGACCCAGTATCTTATTTAATGCCATTAAGCAGATTTGTTTGTATTTGCAATTAGCAAGGATTTTTTTTTCCTTTTTTTTTTTTGGGGGGGGGGGAGGGGGGGAGGGGTATTGGGTGAGGGAGAGTATCTTAAGCAGGCTGCACATTTAATGTGGAGGCTGACTCCGGGCTCAGTCTTACAGTCCTGAGATCATGGCCTGACTGAAATCAGGAGTCAGATGCTCAACTGTCTGAGACACCCAGGCATCCCTGTTTTTCTTTTCCAAGTGCTGTTTAATAGTACTTGCATTTTATTACCAATTAATGGAACTTTTAAGAAAGCAAACACAAAGCTTTAATTATATTTTACTTTTCCTGCTGCTTAATGGAGTTATCTTAACCTTATGGCCTAGTGCTGGATGTTAAGATAATCATCCCCATCTAATTTGAGAG
Source organism: Mellivora capensis (assembly GCA_004024625.1). Lineage (NCBI taxonomy): Eukaryota > Metazoa > Chordata > Mammalia > Carnivora > Mustelidae > Mellivora > Mellivora capensis. The sequence continues at coordinate 11,941 of PISX010002126.1, forward strand.
AGAGAGACAGAGACAGAGAGAGGGACCAGGGGGAGGGGCAGAGGGAGAAGGAGTAGCAGACTCTCCACTGAGCAGGGAGCCCAACTGGGGCTCAATCCCAGGACCTTGAGATCATGACCCAAGCTGAAGTCAGGCACTTAACTGACTGAGCCACCCAGGCACCCCTAAATTTTGTATTTATGGCTTCAGTTTTTTAGGCTCAATTAGCTTTATTCTAGGCATGGCACATCTAGACTCCTGCTAGCTAGTATAACTTTTTTAAGGTTTAAAAATGACAACTTGCCTAAATTTTTTGCTTGAGTGCATTTGAATAACGGCATTTACTCCCTCTCACAACCCTTTCTTCCACCTTTCTTCCTTCCTCTCCATTTCCTTCTCTCCTCTCCTCTCTTCTCCCTCCCTCCCTCCCTTCCTCCCTCCCTCCTTCTTCCTTCTTTTCTTCCTCCCTCCCCCCCCCCTTTCTTCTTTCTTTTCTTTTCTACTCTAGCCCAAAGACAGGGAAGCATTTGAACGTTAACAAGTCTTTTAATGTCATAGTTAACTGTATTTCTGAAGTGGGATATTACCCTTCTTCCATTTAGACCTATGACTATTCATTTGGGTTACAGTGTCCTTCGGGGGGCGATGTAATAATTTTTCAAAGACATCCTGGCCTGTCCAAGAATACAACCTTTACAGTGCTTATGCTGTATTAGAAGGTGTTGATGGAATGTAGGAGAGCTGGCTCCTGAATGGCTGATTAAATAATGTTTTTATATCCTGGAGTAATGCTAAAACCGGGCATCTTAGTGGAAAAAAAGACCGATTTCCAACTGGCAGAATTCTATGAGATATGACCTAAAAATTAATATTTGTGGTTAGGAAGCTGTATCTCTTACAGAGTCAAATTTTCTCTGGTGTGTGACTTGAGAGAAAGAATACGGTAATAATAATTAGTTCTGGCATCTGTAACCAAACCCACAGTACTTTGAGTCTAGATTGTCACATTTTCAGCAATTTGGGAAAAATGAATTTCACCACCGTCGCCATGAAAATAAAAAAGACCATTTTGGAGCTTAAGGCAAGTGAACAAAATCCATTTGGAATTATACTCTAATCTTCATATCATTCAGATTCTTCTTAGGGTAATCATGTAATTAGATCCTGGTATGAAAAATATCCACGTAATGAGATTGTGTAAAAGGAAATGTGATGGATTTCAGTGGGCAACTTTTGCCCACTAAACTAGGCTCAGAAGAGTCAAAATTTGAGGCAGAAGCTGTTTCCCCACTATTTATCCAGACCTATTGTATGAAGAAGCCATCTCATCCCTTAGATCCAGGCTAACTAGACGTTTACCTATGTTCTGTATGTTGAAAGAGAGTTTGTTAAGAAAATAAATGGGAAAAAAAAATTCCAAGGGGAATGTTTAGCTCCTTTAGTATTTTGAAGTCCCTAGTTTGTATACCAACCCTCTAGTATGTTTTCCACTAGAGAAGCTGATAGGTCTCCAGATGCTTTATTTTCTTAATTATTGCTTTCGGATTTAGGTGTCTGCTTTTTATGGGAAAATTCACTGAGATTTAGGATGCAGCTGTTAAAAACTTATAGAAGACTAATTTTCTGTTTTCTTATTTCAAATAAATAAAATTTTATTGTAAGTTAAATAACCTTTTGTTTTAAACTAGTTAGTTGTTACTCATGTAGTGGATCTTTTAAAGACTTTTATCAGGCTTTTTTTTTCTTTTTTAGAGAAGGAGAGAGAGTGTTCATGCATGGGCTGTCAGAGGGGGGGATGGGTTGCAGAAGGAGAGAGAGAGAGATAGATAGAGAATCTCAAGCAGGCTCCACACCCAGCTTAAAGCCTGAGTTGGGGCTTGATCTCATGACCCTAGGATCGTGACCTGAGCTGAAATCAAGAGTTGGATGCTTAACTGACTGTGCTACCCAGGCATCCCAATCAGCCATTTTTCGTTTCGACTAGATAGTTTATTAATTTTACTAAGATATACCAAAAGTTACTTTTTGCTAGAGGAAGTCTGATTTTAAGAAATCCACTGGCTTATATACAATCAAAACTATTATAACATCATAAATACCCAATGATCCCGTTCTCTCTCTCTCTTCCTTTTTTGTTTTATTTTGTCTTGTTTTGTTTGAGTGTAATTTTTTTCAGTGAGTTCAAGTAACATTTCTTGAAAGTTATTAAAAGGATCACAGCTCCATCCATGTTGGATGGGACGAAGAAAATATAAAAATTGCTGCCATTTACTGCACGCTTTCCTCTGTCGCGGAACAGACTGTTCTTCTTCTTGTCAGCATAGTGATAAGGAGGGAGCATAAGGAAATTTTGCCCCACTCTTCACTCTCGCTCCAGTTTTCCAGGAGGAGGGTGGGGCTGCAATCTGGCCAAAGCTGAGGACGAAAGTGTGCTGGTGTTTGCTTGCTTCCGTGTTGTCAAGGCAGAAACATAAGCCCCTCCTTGTCTTTCCGCTCTGGATCCTGGAGCTGCCTGGTCATTCCTGCCCTTGCAGTTGGTGGGGCGTTGGCCAGTTTTCATTTCCCCATAGGTGGGTAAAGGTTCTGTGGGGTTCGTGAGAGGAGATGAAAGCAGGAGGTCACACATAAAACTGTGTTTGTTACATGTTTTGAAATAATTTTTGGTCTTAGAGATACTGCATATTTGGAACACATTTCAGAATTACAATTAGATTCTTGCTGTCATAACAGGGCCCAATGACATTGAATTTTATACATTATAGCATTCCAATTTTGTAAGTAAACTTGCAGTAAAAAATTCCAGAATCAGAATGTTATAGTGTAATAAATACTGACAGAGCATTCAGATTTATTCATGTAATAATTTTTATTTATTTTATATGAGGAAATAAACTAAAGACCGAGTTTCAGGAAGCATTTGGAAGCCATTGGCTTAAAACAACAACCACCACCACCAAATAACAACTTTATTGAGTTGTAATTCATAGACCATAAAGTTCACCCTTTTAAAGTATATAATTCAGTAGTTTTGAGTATATTCACAGAGTTGTGCATCCTTCACCACTATCCAATACCTGAGGTTTCTCTTACTTCATACACATCACCAGTCACTGTCTGTCCCCTGCCCTGCTACTAATTTTTCTCTCTGTGGATTTGCGTAATTTAGATATTTCATATAAATGGAATCAGATTATATGCGGTTCTGTGTGTTTGGTTTCTTTCACTCTGGGTAATGTTCTCATTGTTCATCTGTTCCGTAGCATGTCTCAGTGCTTCATTCCTTTTTATGCCCAAATTATACCCATTATATGGATATACCACATTTTGCATATTTATCAGGTGATGGACATTTGGATTGTTTCTACTTTTTGGCTATTCTGAGTAGTGCTGCTATGAATATTGTTTTTTTCTGGACTTATTTTTGGTTCTTTTGGGTATATATGTAGAGGTGTAATTTCTGGGTCATATGACAACTCTCTCCTCAGCTTTTTGAGGGCTCCATTGACTTCTAATACAACTTTTTTTTAAAAAAGATTTTATTTATTTATTTGATAGAGAGAGATCACAAGTAGGCAGAGAGGCAGGCAGAGACAGAAGGGGAGGCAGGCTCCCCGTGGAGCAGAGAGCCCGATGTGGGGCTCGATCCCAGGACTCTGGGATCATAACCTGAGCCGAAGGCAGAGGCTTTAACCCACTGAGCCACCCAGGTGCCCCCTAATACAACTTTTGAATAGGAAGCAGTCAAATATAAACAAGATTTTGGAGTTAGGTTATTTGGGATGAGCTAAGTATTGCTATATCTAACTTAAAACTTTATTTTAATGCAACATTCCTATTTTGTAATTATAGATAATTTAGAGACATTTGTTTGGTTGTATTAAGTTATGTTGACTAAAGGAATAGATATCAATTTACATTAATTCTTTATATGTCATTGCCTAAAATGGTATCCTGATAACTAATGTTAATAGATTCCTCACTTTTTTAAAGGATGGAGCAGAACACAGTCTAAATATTCAAAGAGTAGAAATGTATCCACACATTTTATGTCCAAGAACATAGTCAATATTCTTTTGCTAAATATCAAATGCAGTTAATCTATGTCCTAGTGTTTTTGTGCTGACCATCACTGGTCCTATAAATATACTCTATTCTTGGATGAGTGGCCAAAACCCTAATAGGCATTTTCAGAACTTTTTTGTTGCTAGTGCCTGCCTGCCTGCCTGCCTTTCTTTCTTCCTTCCTCCCTCCTCCCCTCCCTTCCAAGATTTTATTTATTTATTTGAGAGAGAGAGAGAGTGAGCAAGAGAGAGTGGAAGTGGGGGGAGAGGCAGAGGGAGAAGCAGACTCCGCAATGAGCAGGGAGCCCGGCTCTGGACTAGATCCCAGGACCCTGGGATCATGACCTGAGCTGAAGTCAGGTCCTTAACTGACTGAGTCACCCAGGCGCCCCACTAATATCTTTTTTATGAATTTGTTTAGTCATCTCTTTCAATGATAACTTTCTTTTTCCCCACAATTCTTTAATTTTGGCACTTTCTTGTACTCTTGGATGAAATCACTTCAGCCAACATCTTCTGGCTCTGATTTTGTATTAATATTAATTTTATGATCAGAGGGCAGAGACTTTGGTAGTCTTCATTTCTGTGTCCCCTAGGGTTAACAAAGTGCTCCCAGAGTGTTTGTTTTATGAGTAAAGGAAAGAATTAATGGAATTTGGTGCTGTGCTATTTTACTTTCAAGAAGGAGAAATGGAGGAGCAAACGTTTATTTGCTATTTTTATGAACATATTTAAGCCTCCCAAAACACAGGAAGTTCACAACTGAATTAAAGGTGTGCATTTTTTTCTCCAAGAACAGACAAAATAGAGTAAGATTTTTTGCTTAAGGTCAACACAATAAAGGGCACCTGGATGGCTCAGTTGTTAAACGTCTGCCTTCGGCTCCGTGCCAGACCGGTCTACTCGGTGCTCACAAGGGCTCTTTTTAGGGTTCACACCTCTTCATGTCCTCCCTTCTTCTGGGTGTAGGTGTTCTCACCTCGCATTCATAGCCCTAGGGATATCACAGCTGCCCTTTTGGCCTCCTGTCACCTGTACTTCTTACTGTGGTCACGTAGTTCTATCCTGAGTCCCCGCAGACATACGTTTGCATTCTGACCAGTAACATAACACACAAGGGTTCCAATTTCTCCTCATCCTTGCCAACACTTGTTCTCTTCTTTCTTTCTTTTCTTTTTAAAAAATAATAGCCTTCCTAATGGATGTGAAATGGTATTTCGCTGTGGTTTTCTTTTTTTTTTTTTTTAGGTTTTTATTTATTTATTAGAGAGAGAGAGCACGAGTTGGGGGGGGTGGGCAGAGGGAGAGGGAGAAGCAGACTCCCTGCTGATCAGGGAGCCCATGCAGGGTTCAGGCTCCATCCCAGGACCCTGGGATCATGACCTGAGCCGAAGGCGGATGCTCAACTGACTGAGCCACCCAGGTGCCCCTCACTGTAGTTTTCATTTGGATTTCTCCAGTGATTAGTGATGTTGAGCGTCTTTTCATGTGCCTTTTGGCCATTTGTATACCTTCTTTGGAGAAATGTCTCTTCAAGTCTTTTGCCCATTTTTAAATTGGATTGTTTGTTTTTAGTTGTTGTGTTCTTCTCTCTTGTTTTTAAGCACTTAGTTTGTGTTTGTCTTGTGACGTGTAACGTAGTCTGGCTCACATTGGCATTGTTTATGTGTGCCTTTGTCTCCCTGCTAGGCTGGGTGAGCCCCTAAAAGATAGTTAGGGTTATTTATCTCTTTTTCCACTAGTAGGCTAGCACAGGTGTTACGAACAGTAAGCCTTAAATAAAAAATTTGTTAAATGGGTAGTAGAAGACAGTATAGTCACTTGACAAATACTTGAGTGCCATCTGTGGTCAGGACTCTCTTCTGGGCACTACTCAGATCCATCTGAGCATGGGCTGCAGGGCAGAGAAGGTGGGGGGCAGCCGTGGAAATGGGGAGGGACTGGACAGCAGTGGTATGGATAGCATGGAATGAAGTCTTTCATGAGATCATGTCCATTAAAAAATATTCTTATGCAATAATTAGAGTTATGACTTATGTTTCAAATTCACATAGCTGATTTCTTATTCTCCTTCTGTATTGTTCCTGATATGACTTTCCTCCCACCCTCTTACTTTTGGGGGTACAACTAACTAGGGCAGCTCAGATGTTATGTTGGGGACATTGAGAACAACCATGAAGGTACCAGTTCTTTTTCACCTTCCTCTGGTCAGTAGGAAGCTTAGTTTTCTGAGATTCTGAGAGTATTCTAGCTTTGTTCAAAATTTTTGATTTTGATATCAACTCAAGCTTTGAAAAGTGACAGTTTCAGCAAGGCATTACCAAGCTACATGACTCAGGGGTGTGCCAAACCATGTATGGTAATTCATGATCCTGTAACCTGGTGGCTGTGAGGTCTGATAAAGGAGTTTTCCATATTTAATTGTGACAAGTGAACACTGACCTTCTGGGTCAGGGTGTGTTGTTGGTTCCAGGACTATGTCCTGAGTACTGCATTTCAACCTTGGCTTTCCAAGGTAAAATCTGTTTGCCTTCATGAACTAAAAATTTTTTTTTCTAATAGTCTTTTCATATGATAGTAGGCTTTCTTTTTTTTTCATTTTTAAAAATTTAAATTCAATTAACATTCAATGTGTAATTAGTTTCAGAGGTAGAGGTCAGTGACTCATCAGTCTTTTATAACACCCAGTGGGCATTATATCACGTGCCCTCCTTACTGTCCATCACCCAGTTACCCCCTTCCCTCAATCCCCTCCCCTCCAGCAACCCTCAGTTTGTTTCCTATGATTAAGAGTCTCTTTTGGTTTATCTCCCTCTCTGATTTCATCTTATTTTTTTCCTCCCTTCCCCTCTGTTTTGCTCCTCTGTTTTGTTTCTTAAATTCTGTATATAAGTGAAATAATATGATCATTGTCCTTTTCTGATGGACTTATTCATTTAGTATAATACGCTCTAGTTCCATCCATGTCATTGCAAATGACAAGATTAATGAACTATATAGTCTTGAAGTTTTAGTAAAGAAATTATAAATTGTTCTCCTGAAATATCCTTAAGCCCCTTTGCTTATTTCCATGGCAACTACCTTTTAAATATTAGGAGGGGCCCCGGTGGCTCAGTTCTTTAAGCATCCAACTCCTGGTTTTGGCTCAGGTCATGATCTCAGGGTCGTGAGATTGAGCCCTGTGTTGAGGCTCCACGCACAGTGGGGAGTTTGCCTATCCTTCTCCCTCTGCTCCCCCATAAATAAATAAATAAAATTTTAAAAAATCTTTAAATAAATAAATATTAGTTCGGATAGGCATTTATAAGCAGTCTCAAATAATCTCAAATTTATAAGCAGTCTCAAGCAGTATCAAATTAATTCAGCTGAATCAAATGAAACTAAACTGTTCTCTAATATTAGCATCTTTACTGAAAATTTTGAGTTTGGACTTCATATAAATTAAAAATTCATTAAAGGGGTGCCTGGGTGGCTCAGTCGGTTAAGCATCTACCTTTGGCTCAGGTCATGATCCCAGACTGAGCCCTGCATTGGATGCCCTGCTCAGTAGGGAGTCTGCTTCTCCCTCTGCTCCTCCTTCTGCTCATGCTTCTCTCTCTCAAATAAATAAATAAAATCTAAAAAAAAAATTCCTTTAAAGTTAGGAGTTGGTTGAATCATCTTTTAAATTTTTTTTATGTTATCGATGTTCTCTTTTCTTATAGATTATGTATTTTCTAATGCATGAGTCCCCATGACAATGGTGTTGAACTCATTTTTCTAGTATGTCCTAGATTTGTGTTAGCAGGAATATTTAGGAACTAAGGAGAAGAAGTGCTTGTGCATATTTTTTGGCTAGTGTCAATAGCCTGCAGATTATCTGTGACAAATTATAAAATTTGGACCTACATGTCCAGTCATGTCTAGCATTCTATCTTGGTTTCCATCCCATCACTATTTGGTCTATATATTTAGGTATTTTAAATAATTTAATTTGAATTAAAATAATAGAATATAAATTTGTTGGGGAAAATAATTCTTCATTCTAAGATGAATGCTAATGCTTTCTGCATTTTCAAATGTTTTAGGGGTTTTTTTTTTTGATGGCCAAATATTGTCCGCACACACATACACACACACACTAAAACACTGGAAAATGATAAAGTTGGGAAGCATAGAAATAAGACTACAGGTAATCATTAGTCATTTGTGAGTGTTGAAGAACGTTCAATCCCTTAAACCTTTTCCAGGCAGGCATTTCCATTTTCAGTGTTTGTAAGTCAGGGTTCCTACAGGAAGTAAATGGATTCTCCAATGAGATAGTACTTTAATAAAGGGGCTGTTTACCAAGAAGTGAGGAGAGCAGAATGAAACCAGCAAAGGGTGGTGCCACAGCCTGAGAGAACTGTGGGAAGCTGTTACCTTCCTGTTTTCCCTGTTTCCCAGGAAGGATAAGGAGATGGAGAGGCTACTAGAAACTAGAAGGTAGGAACTTCCCAACAAAAGCTGTGGCCTTTGTTGAAGGATGCTGCCAACCCCTGGTGACCTAGCAGGGAGGAGATGTGGAATAAACATCTTGACTCACTCTCTTCCTTCCCTTTAGTTTCCTGCTGATGGCTTCTATCGATGAATCTGACAGGAAGTTAGAGGTCAAGGAGACCCTTCCAAGTCAGCCCCCATGGGACATAGCAGGTGGAGAAGGGTACAGAGAGGATGTCTCAGGAAAGATGGAGAATATCCAGCCCAAATGCATCCCTCCCATTTTTTCTCTCTATTATCTGATCATAATATCATGTATCAGGTTTCTAAAGAAGAGATCTAACTGTCTAGCTGTCTGGGCAGTATGAACCATTTAATAATGGAAGTTCTGGATGCTGCTTCCCCAGAAATCCTGAGAAGCCCAGATAAAAAGTGACATTGATTCTTGTTGGTTCAGTTTGTTTCTTCTGCAGGAAAAATATCAGGGACTACCTTCAAACACAGTCCAGCACTTTTTGCCTTGCATTCCCTGATTTCACACCGGGGATTGGTCAACAGGACTGCTTAAGCACTGTAGAAAATCAAACACATCCCAGGTGCTAGGCCTGCACTGGGTTCTGGAGTCATGAAGACAGATAAGACTGTTCTTTCTCTAGCTTACAGTCTAACAGTGGTACTAGACCTTTACAAATTACATGCTATAAAATTTTATAGGCAAGGAAGTCCTTATATAGGAAACTGATCTTGAAAAACAAGTACTTTTCAGGTGAAAGGTTATTATAGCAGCACCAACAAAGGTTTGAAATGACCTGATACACCTTGGCACCTTAGCAGGACTGTTTTGGACTGAACATCTCCTCCAAGCTAATAGAGACAATTCTGTCTTTAAAGACCCAGAAGTTAAAGGCCTATCACATGACTTTTTCACTTCGGGGTATGTCAGCAACAATAGGCCAAGAGTGACAGAACCCCACCTTCTACTCACTCCCATACCCAGCTACAGTATCCAGAGGCCCTGAGATTTTTAGGCACTCTTGTCGTATTATACTCAATTTCTACTTCTTAGTGTCTCTTGAACGACTTCCAGCAACAGCAAACACTGGCTGTGATTGATGTTTTCAGAGGCTTCTTCATCTCAGCCACTGTCTGGGCCTGTGTATATCCATATGCAATAGAAATGGTTGCTCTTACTGTCTCAGTGAGTGATCGTATTCTTGGACCAGTGGAAGGATCCCCAGCAACTTGCCTGAGATTGTGGGTTGTAGCCTAAATACATTGCAGAGTATATCATAGTCTTCCTTTAGGTTGGCCCATGTACTACTCCCTCCTCCCCACCCCTAATCTGAGTAAGGATGATGGTGCTTTTGTACCTTGGCTCTTAAGAAGTAATTGCATACCACCAACTAGTATTTTATTTATTTATTTATGTATTTATGTATTTATTTATTTATTTGACAGACAGAGATCACTAGTAGGCAGAACAGCAGGCAGAGGGAGAGATGGGGAAGCAGGCTCCCTGCTGAGCAGAGAGCCTGATTCGGGGCTCGATCCCAAGACCCTGAGACCTTGACCTGAGCTGAAAGCAGAGGCTTAACCCACTGAGCCACCCAGGTGACCCACCAACTAATATTTTAGAGACAAAGACCCTGAAACTTGAGAGCTTAAGAAATTTATGTGGGGTTGGGACACCTGGGTGGCTCAGTTGGTTAAGCGTCTGCCTTCGGCTCAGGTCATGATCCCAGTGTCCTGGGATCGAGTCCCGCATCGGGCTCCTTGCTCGGCAGGGAGCCTGCTTCTCCCTCTGCCTCTGCCTGCCACTCTGTCTTCCTGTGCTCGCTCTCTAACTCTCTCTCTGACAAATAAATAAATAAAATATATATAAAAAAAGAAATTTATGTGGGGTTGCACATGTCTTGAGTTTCAAATCCAAGATTTTGAGAGTCCATGAAATGATTACAACATGAGCTTTGTAGTAGGCATTTAACAAATGTTTGTTGAATGAATGAATGGATTATCAGTCTTGTTGGGATGTTAGAGCAGCAGAAGAATTAATTGGGTGATTTTTAAAAATTTTTTTTTAATGTAGTTGGGTGATTTTATCTGAACAGGAGAGTTACATTTTAAGGCATGTTTTGTGAAAAAAATTTCTACGATAGAAATGTACTTTTGATACAATAGGGCTCTACTTCAATATTTTTTGGAGTCCAAAAGCAACTGCTGCTGGGGCAGGGGGATGGTGTATATCCATGAAGACCTTTAAAAAAAGATTCCTTGTAAGTTTAAATTTGTTTTCCAGAAGGACAAGTTCTCATATAACATAGTCAGTGATATGTCTTAAATCTCTTTTTTATACAGTATTCCTTCTCACGTTGCTAACAAAGAGAAAACAGGTGCAGGGAAAACTTTAGTTTGAGGAACATAGATGTGGTGGAATTTCCTTGGGATTTTTCTGTATTTTTTTTTTCTAAACTTCCATACCTGATATACTTTGATCGATGAAACTCATGAGAAATAGAGAATGTCAGCTTAAAGTAATAGCACACAATTATAAATGTCTTGATGTTTTTCACTTATTATTGGAGAAGTCATCTTTTTATCAGCTAGTGTGTCTTTTTTCAGAACATGAGTGGTTTCACAATTCACCTTTAAACCTTTGGGCACACAGCCTCCCTTTAAAGGAAAGGAATTTACATGGTCAGAATAGGCAAGTTTTTTTCCTTGTCATTCATCATTTGCCATACTTGGGGACCATGGAATTTTGTTCCCTGTTTAGGCCATTAGTCATGAGAGCAATTGGTCACAGGTCTTCCTGACTAGTGTGGGGTCCTTTTGGACTAGCCCCAGTCCCTGAGACTGGTGAGAAATTAATATGCTTCTATGTCTGAAAGACCATGTGCTCTGGCCTCTTTTACAATGTCTGAAGGGCCTGTCTTCTGAAGGGGCTCTGACTGGGCAGACTGGACTGGATTTATTTTATCTCAAGAGGTTCCAGCAGTTTTTCTCTGTGGATGATGTATTTAAAGTTTCTCTTCAATTGTCATATTGCAGGCATTCAGTATTCTCATTTAATGTTCTTTTGAAAGTTTCCACTTTTGTGAGCAACAACTACAAGATAAAGTCATAATTTTCTAATCTAATGAATGACAAGACCAGTCCTTCTGGTTTAACCTTAAGAAACCTGTCTTCCAGACAGTTTATGTGATTTGAGAACATTTCATGGTCCCATGGGCACGTGAGAGAATAGCTTCTTCTCCTTTCTTAAGCAGGCTACCCTTAAACAGCAGAGGGAGAGCAGATAATCCTGTTATCTAGTGTACTAACTAGTTTAGTGGTTTGTATAATCTTCTAGTGATAGAAAACTTTGGCATTAGTATAACCTAACCTCTTATGAATATGAGTGAGATGAAAAAGCAATAGGAAACACATACCTTAAGTTATTTACTGGTTGCTAGGCACATTCGTTCTTGACATTCCCAAGTATATTCTTGGACTTCTAAAATGCCTTTCAAGAATCCTGAAGTGTTTTACACGTGTGATCTTATTAATCTACATATCCAGATTCAATTTGAATGAGAGTAGGAAAATTGGAAAAATGGAAATGGCTATATGCCATACACAGAAAAATTCAGTATTGAAAGAGTGCAAGTCCTCATGTTCAGAATGTAAAACTTATAACCCTCTACTAGTGAGCTTCTGGAGACCAGAAACTGTACTTTCAACTCTCTAACATTTTTAGTAACCTCTAGGAAGCTGCTTTTCATATCAAGTTAAAAAGAACAAGATATCCTGAGCTACTTTGCATTTCTAGTTTACATCACCCAGGTTACTTAAATTATTATAAGTCATGGAGGGTGGGGACTCTAAGGAATCTTCTTCCCCAAGAACATCTAGCACAACATGTAGTTAATACTTAATAAATTCTTGTTGTTAATAAGTTAGTCATGTTTGGGCCAATCCAAAAGAGGATAATGTCTGCTGGAGGAACTTCCATTAGTTAATAATTATTAGATGTTATAACAAATGAAATGTGCTGAAGACTTGGAAAAGAAGTATATGTGACCAGTTTTATAGAAGAATTATTTTTCCTTTGGTTTCTGAAGTTATTTAAATTTAATCCAGTAGAAAAGGAGACTGCTTAGATAAGTAGGATCCAAGATTTTTTAAAAAATGGGCAGAAAGGTTTAGGTAAATGAGATCTTTTGGTTGTTAACATGTATGGAAAAAATCCACAACAGATTTTAACTTCAACAGTCCTTCATTCTCTATAAGTAGAATTTGCTTCTATAAACAGACACAGCTCAACATATATAACTAACACGTTGTTAGTAACTCCCAGTGTAGCTAATGTGTAGAATTAACTTTTAACCAATGCATCACTCTGTGTCATTTTAATCTGCCCATGAAGCATTTTTCTGAGCAAACAAGTTGAGATTGTACCCCTCAAGACGGAGCTATGCTTCGTTCTTGAATAGCACTGTGCTTCTTTTTAAAAAGATAATATTTATACTGATCTTCCCCTTAAGGCTAGACTTTACAGGAAGCAACAGTGTGGCCTTTGAGGCTGACTCTAAGTTGGAAAGAAACCATGGAGGTCATCTAATCTAGCGGTTTCTTGACCTGCTCACAGTCACATAACTGCTAATTGACATTATGGGAGTACGATTCATGCCTCCTGTCTGGGGAGGAAAAACATCTCTTTCTTTCATCTCCTAATTCATCCTACATCCTGTGTATCAAGAATTGAGCTGACTGTTTCAATCTAGCTTCATCCAACTTCATTCTACTTCTTTCCCCATTTAATTGTACTAAGCTTCTTGAATGACATGGACAAGGGGAGACAGATTGGTTGAGAGGTGGAAATTGTTGAAGGCAAAAGGATTTTCTGGGATTTTCCAACTTAGATATAACTATTTTTGTAAGTTGATTTTGAACAGTGCAAAAAAGATTTTGGCTTTCAAATCAAAGTAATATAATCTCCTCAGGAGGCTTAATAGAATCCTTTCTAACTGATCTTTTTATGGTAGTAGTAGTAGTAATAGTAGTAATACCAGTCAAACAAAAATAAATGTGATGAGCATAGCATAACATTTGGAGTTGTCAAATGTCTCTGTTGTATACCTGAAACTAATGTTACATTATGTGCCAACTATATTTCCAAAAAAAAAAAAAATCAAGCAGAAATAACAGCAACCATACTAAAAGACAACAATAAAACAATGATGCATCAAGTGTTTTGAATACATCACTTTCTTGAATATTCATGATGACCCTATGAGTTATAATTGCCCCTTTAAAGATGAAAAAAATGAAGTAGAGAGAAGCTAACTTGCCCAAAGTCAAATTCTTAAAGTTTCTGTAAAGAAATAATGCATTTTCCATTCATTGGAGTCTGAACTAAATGTAATATTGACCTGTTTTGAACAGGTGGTTGAAAGAAAAATATGAAATTTTGAGTTGCTTATAATTTTGCATTAAACATTGTACAAAATGCATTATTAAACATTATTGCAAAATGCATTTGCATTAAACATTATTGCAAAATGCATTAGAATAATGGAATAGAGATTGTTTTGATGATAATTTCTGGACTCTTGGATTCATGGTAAGATTTTTTTAGTGGGCTCTTGATGCATAAGATACTTAACATCCATTAATTTAGAAACCCCTGAATTCTGAAATGAACTGTTTGCTTAGTTGTTAAACCACTAGAATCTGAATTATAAGTAGACATGGAGACTTACTACAGTGTTCTTCACAGGTACCTGCCCACCCTCCCCCTCAAATGAGTTCCTCTCCCCATGGCCAGTGCCCTTCACAACTCCATCTGACCAGTTACCAGAGATGTATATTGTAAATTAAAGAACACAAGAGTGTTCTTACTATTATAGCTGTGAAACATTCCATTCCTTGTCTAGTGAAACCTCTGTTGACTCAAATACATATCACAAGAAACCTAAATTAACAGAATTTGTTTTTATTCAAAGAAGGCAAATAAATAGAAAATAAATTAATATTAGAATAAAAAGAGAGAAAAGCACAGCACAAGACTTCTTTTTTTTTTTAAGATTTTATTTATTTATTTGACAGACAGAGACTACAAGTAGGCAAGAGAGGCAGGCAGGGAGAGAGAGGAGGAAGCAGGCTCTCTGCGGAGCAGAGAGCCCGATGTGGGGCTCAATCCCAGGACCCTGGGATCATGACCTGAGCCGAAAGCAGAGGCTTTAACACACTGAGCCACCCAGGCGCCCCAGCACAAGACTTCTTAAGAGTGTTCTGGGAATGATGAATTCAGCCTAATATCTGATTGTTGTGCTTTTATTTTTATAGGATTGTACAGTGAATATTCATTTAAGGAATCATGACAGAGATGGAAGTTAAACATTGGAACTGGGAGGGTCTCCTTATTTAAATGAGGACACCAAAGCCCAGGGAGGTGGCCTGTGTGAGGTCATTTTTAAGAGTGGTGCTATTGTCTTTTTTATAATTTCATCTTTCCTTGGTCATCAAATATTCATTTATTCATTTAGTTACTTACTCAGATGGAGAGATAAATTAATGCATCTTGGGGACGCCTGGGTGGCTCAGTTGGTTGGGTGGCTGCCTTCGGCTCAGGTCGTGATTCCGGCGTCCTGGGATCTAGTCCCGCATCGGGCTCCTTGTTCGGTGGGGAGCCTGCTTCTCCCTCTGCCTCTTCCTGCCACTCTGTCTGCCTGTGCTCACTCTCTCTCCCCCTCTCTCTCTGACAAATAAATAAATTAAAAAAAAAATTAATGCATCTTGGAAAACTTTTACCAAGGGTTGAGACAAACAGTATTTTATGCTTTAATCCTTTGCTGTTAGTGTTGAGGGAGAAGGACTTAATATTTTGGATATTTGAGAAGGATTAATATGTATAGAAAAGGCAGAGGAATAATAGGAGAATACTATAGAGCCAACACAATCATGTGGTAAGTTGTATGGTACCAATTTTAGATAACAATGAACATTTCCCAAACAAGATTTCCCTGGGATATCAGTAGTCAAACTGTAAAAAAATATATGCTTCATGCCCAAGTAAGTTTGTGCAATACTGACTACTATATACCCCTCTTAGGAATTCAAAACTAATGTTAGGTTTTTTTTTTAAAGGAAAGATTTATTTCTTTATTAGAGAGAAAGAAAGAGAGTGCAAGTAAGGGTGGAAGAGCAGAGGGAGAGGGAGACAGAGAATCTCCAGCAGACTCCCTGCTGAGCATGGAGCCCCATACATGGCTTGATCTTATGACTTTGAGATCATGACCTGAGCTGAAATCAAGATTCTGACACTCTACCAACTGAGCCACCCAGGTGCCCCATTAATATTAGCTTTTTAAAGGCTCCGAGAATTCCTATAGTATAGAAACAAATTGAACTTTGTTTAAACCAGAGTTTCCAGTTTCTCTTTAAGTGTCCTTGGACAGTGGTATGTGAACTGAGATTGAGAAATGCTAATTTAGGACTCCTGAGGATAAAGAAGCTGAGTGGTGGGTTAGCATAGTTGAGAAGAGCTCTGTACAGGAGGGGGGCTTTTAAAAATGGATGAGTTGTGGGGTGCCTAGGTGGCTCAGTCTGTTAAGCATCTGCCTTCAGTTAAAATTCAGGTCATGATCCTGGGGTCCTGGGATTAAGCCCTGCATTGGGCTCCCTGCTCAGTGGCAAGTCTGCTTCTCCTTCTTCCTCTCCCTCTGTGCTCTCTCTCAGTCTCTCTCAAATAAATAAATAAAATATTTTTAAAAATGGGTGAGTTGTGAATATACAGATAGAAATAGAGATATACAAGAGTGTGGGACCATGAATGAGCACTAGACCTGGAACTCACTTAAGGCCCAATAGATGTTTACTGAATGAATGTGTGAGTGATAACATGTGTTCCATGAAAGGCAGTTAGGATATTGGCTTGATTGGAATGAAAAATTTGGAAGGGATGGAAACAAAATGGAAGTGGCTATTGGGAAGGAAAACCTTTACTATACCCTTCAATGTTCTTCTAGCTGGTCTAAAATTAAAAAGACATGAGACAGATTAAAAAGAGAAAATCTCATTTAATTACATATATGCAGGGAATACATACATGCATGAGATTTCAAAGTCAGGCAAGAAGGAAATTTCAAAGGGAAGGAAAGCAATTCACAGAAGAGAGGATTTTCAGCAAACAGATTTTGCTAAATTCTTTTTTATCTACCACACCTAGTTTATATTATCATGTAGTTATCTGTGGTGATAGCTTTCTTCCTGGAATAGGTCCTCTATCTAAAGTCTCTTAGGTAATTAGAAGATCAAAGTTTTGTCCTGAGTCTTTTGGGCCTTGGTTGTTTCCAGCTCAAAATAATCTGCATGCCAAAGTAGCACATCTTGGAGTAACTTGTTCTTGGCCCCCATAAGGCAAGATCATCATATTATGGAAGGCCACACTGAATATTCAGAACTCCATCCAACAGGGAGCTCATATTGGTTCCTGGGTAGAAAAATAGTGTTTGGGAAGAATAAGCAGAGGGTAGTGTGGGGCCAGGTAGGGACGGAAAAGACCAGAAATACAATGAGAAGCAAGGAGCCCTAGACAGCTACACTAACTTCTATGGGTAGAAAGTAGGTCCATTCTGGTTTTTACACGTGCCTGCATAAAAGCCAAAACAGACCTTTTTAAATGTAAGAAGCTAGAGTGTTCATCACAACCATTTTGATATCTTAAAGAACAAAGGCATCATGAAGTATTATCATAATAAGTAGAAAAAATGTGCTTGGAGATAGGAAACTGGAAGTATGTTTTACTCGGAAACCTGTAGTCTTTATTGCTAAGACGTATTTGTCCTTTATTATGTCTGTACATTGTGAAATTCAGGATGAATTATTCTGTTGGGAAAACGTCACCAGCTAGAGTTGCTGTAGTAGGTTAGTCACCTGCTTTCCAAGTGTTTTTTGATGTTCTTCTCTTGGAAATCTGTTTATATGAATAAGCATGTGATTTCTCTTTATACATTGTATTGCTGCTGTAAACTAAGAGGGCTCCTAATGTAATCCCCTTTCTTAAAAAAAAGACAAAAGCCATGTTTAGTCAGATGGTTAGGTGCCTGTCCGCATTTTGTAGTTGAGTTGTTGGTTATTTTCTGCCTATTTCTCTTTCATTCACTTTTAGGCTAGACAGGTCAGTTCTCTCTAGGGTGAAATATTTTCAGTGATAAAATTATAAAAATCGGGGCTCCTGGGTGGCTCAGTGGGTTAAGCCTCTGCCTTTGGCTCAGGTCATGATCTCAGGGTCCTGGGATCGAGCCCCGCATTAGGCTCTCTGCTCAGCGGGGAGCCTGCTTCACCACCCCCCCACCTCTCTGCCTACTTGTGATCTCTCTCTCTGTCAAATAAATAAATAAAATTTAAAAAAATAATAAAAAAATAAAATTATAAAAATCAATCAAAATAAAAAACTTGCCACAAAAAATCCCAGTCTTAACTAGCATTCTTTTTTAAACAGTTATGTAAAGATAAGACACTTTCTAGCCATTATTGGTCTGTGGCTTGAATGCTTAGATTGTTTTCAGGGTTTGTCTTGAAATGCCTGCCCTTTTATCCTGTGATTCTTTGACCATTGACCTTTATAATTCAATTCATAATGTGTCTTTCTTTCCTAGGAGGTCTCCCCGAGAGACCCCAATCCACTTACTATACCACGCATTCTTTGCTTTTCAATCTACTTTTATTTTTGTGTGTAGATATTTCTATTTTATTTACATGCTTTGTATTTTCTATTTGTGAGCTTACTTCTTCTGGGTTCTTAATCCATGCAGATGTCTTTTCTTAAGAAGGTAAGGTCTTGGAGGTCATCAGTCTGCATCAGTGGTTCTCACACTGAAGATGAGAGTCATCTGGAGAGCCTTAAAAAATTCTCTATGTCTTACCCTCTAAGATCATGATTTAATTTGGAGAACCGCTGGTCTACATCAAACCTAAACTATAAAAACACTCTATTGTAATGAGCATTACAAAGCCATGAACTCTGTAAACATATGGCAAATGTTTTATATTAAGGTGATGAAAATTGTCTAGGAAATTTCAGGCTGCCAGTGTAATGCCAAGTCTCTCTCCTTCTTTCTTTTTTTAAGGTTTTTATTTATTTATTTGACACACAGAGAGCACATCAGGGGGAGTGGCAGGCAGAAGGAGAGGGAGAAGCAGGCTTTCTGCTGAGCGGGGGATCCTGATTTGGAGCCTGGGATCCCAGGGTCCAGGACTCATGACCTGAGCCAAAGGCAGATGCTTAACCTACTGAGCCACCTAGCCACCCCTCTTTTGTTTTGGATAACAGTTTTATATAGATTCTTGTGTAGCATTTAATGGTAGTGACTAACTTCTTACATTTAATTAACTCAGGGGTAAGACACAGTAATGATAAATTCACTTTGGATTCCAGATTTTATGTCATTCAGTATTATTATTATTATTTTTTTAATCAACCTACTCATTCAGTATCTATATGTCCTATGTAGCAGATATTGGTAGAACATTTAAACATGAATTTTAAACTTAAAATTAAAAAAAAATGAAAAAAAGAAGTCTTTTTTTTTTAAATGTCTCCCTTCATTGCTGGTGTTTGTGTGTTTTCAGCCTTTAGGTGATCATTGTTTTTGAATAACTGTTCTGAAATTTTAGTTATAAATTATTGTCCTTTGACTGAGACTAATGGAAAACACCACCCAAACCAGACCAGCGGAGTCATGGGTTCTGTGGAAAGAGTAAAGGTATAGTGTACCCAGGACTGGAAGTGGTCGGATGGACACCAGAGCCCCACTTAGCAGGAGACGAAACCGCATATTCAATGCAGAATAAATCCCAAATTATGCATCCATGGGGCTGTTCTCATACCTCTTAACAGTAGCTTTGTTCTGAAAAGCTTCTTCTGTGTATAACTACCTAATAATTATGTAGCTCACTGATGCCTGGATGAGAAATGGAATTATACCATTTTACATGAACAATTTGGACACTTGAATTAAATTTTATTTTCTCAACATTGGAGGGCAGCAGACCTTGAAAAGGAGTTTCCTGAACAAAGAGAAGCTAACCCTAAAATAGTTATAGCTTCAGTTACTTATTCAAAACTCCTGTCTGCTGAGTTCACTTTCCAGGGCTTGCTTGTAAATCATAGCGCCTTTCAGAGTGCTTTGAATGTTAGTATCTAGACGGGGCTTTTCAGCGCTAGTAGAGTCTTTTCTGACTTCCAAATTTGAAACTACTTTGCAAAATGTCTCTGGAGTTCTTGGAGGCCATAAAGCAACTCATGAGCAATTAAAACAAAGGTCTCTTTCCTTGTGTCTCAGATGCACACCTGAAAAGAATCATTTCGGCAGATTTGACTGATAACTGAGCACTTGTTAGAAAGGGACGGCATGACAGGCTGATCCAGCAGGACATCTTCACTGGTGGCAGTAATATAGGGTCTGGGGTGACCTGTCCTCAGGGAAACAAAAGGGCTGCACATTTCCAGTCATCAATCACCTCTGGGAACAGTTGTTTTAAATCCTCAAGCCTAACTGATAGGGACATGGCACACTCCGCCTGGCAGCTGGAGGTCAATGCCCTTTCCTGTAGCGAGGGGAAGTGTTTTGGACACTCCCAGGTGTTCAGTTGTGATAAGCATGAAATCCAGGAGGAGGTGCATTTGGTAGGGTCAAGTGTAAAGGCAGATTTCAGAAACTGATTTTTGAAAGTACTAAAAGCCCAATGAGAAGTCTACAGATGTCATGGGATGGCTTGCAGATTATTTTAGGCGATAGTTTCAGCTGAGGAAAATTATTGTCACCAAGTTTTGTTACTCATACACTTCATGACATTAGATCCTTTGTAGGCTTGTAAACCGTGGAGTTAACATTCTGCCCCTTCAGACTTTATTTTAATTTATGGTTGGCACACTTCCTTAGCTTTGCAGAATTTTCCAATCATACCAAACTAAACTGGAAAGTTGAAAAAAATGTGACATTGATTTTTGAAGCTAGGATCCAATTTAAATAACTTGCTTATGAAAGAATATTTATGTTGAAGAGCAAATGGCAAAAGCACTTTTGTAAAGTATGTAGTAAGTTGTAGGCAAGTCCAGAAATAAGGGCCAGTCTTGGCATTCCCACTCGTTGTAGGTAACATCTACTATGCCTTATAAAAGGTGAGAAGGAATATTGTCCAGATTTTTCAAGATACATCCAGAAGTCCCAGAATAAATCCAGGCAAATTTGAGACTGATAAGCATTACCTAGTCTCTCATGGGTACTGGGCAGGCTTGTTTCTGATGGGAAAACAGGCTATGTCATTTACTGTTTATCTGGTTCCTCACCCATTTTTTTTCCCCCTGGCATCATTTTGTTTTCAAACCACTCCTTTTGGTTACCTCAGTACTTGGTAATGTCCAGATTAATCTGGTTGGGCATTTCCACATAGGAACACCGTCTGGAATGGCCCAGTTAGGGTTTGTGTGGCCAAATATTTTCCAGAATTAACCTCAACACTTAAAGACTCAAAGTTTTAAGGCCCCCAGTTATGGAATGAGTAGGTCACTGACATAAGAAGCAGAGAATAAGGAATAGAATCAATGATATTGTAATAGTGATGTAATAGGACAGATGGGAGCTACACTTGTGTGAACACAATACAATGTAGAAACTTGCGGAATCACTAAGTTGTATACCTGAAACCAATGTAACATTGTGTGTCAACTATACTTAAATCAAACAAACAAACGAACCTGTTTTAATTTTTTCTAACAACTTCAGTTTTGAAATTCATAAGAAGAAAGCAAACTTCTTGTGATTTCATTGTTGTCAACTTGCTTTTTAAACATTTTCTTATACATATTATCACTGTTCTAATAAAATAGCAATCATGCTTCATAATTAGACCTTCCCCCCCCTTTTCTCTTTCCTACATTAAAATTGAACTTTGCTCTGCCAGGGTCTAAAATGATGCCATTATTTTGCCACATTTCTGACCTCAGGTGCAAAGGATTCATTATACCGCCAGGATTTTCTCCAAGGAAAATCTTAATATGAATGTATTGATTTAATTTAATGACTACCACCTAAAAATGAAGTACTCTAAGGACTAAATAAATTATGTAAAGAAACTGTCTCCATTAGAGGAATTTTATTTTCCCTCCCAGACTCCTGAGGAAAAACTATAGTACAGAGTTATTTTAGAGAGAGGCTCAGTGAAGGTTGACAAGTGCAATGAAAATAAACCACCAATTTATGGGCTTCACCAAAGGAATAAACTGATATGTTATTTGTTTATTTTAGATTCACTTAGTGGATCTTAATGGGTGTCATTTCCTGATTCTTACCGCGAGTTGGGAAAATCTAAATTATTTTGAACATTTATTCCATATCTCCCTTAAAAAAGGGGGTTTGGGGGGCGCCTGGGTGGCTCAGTGGGTTAGAGCCTCTGTCTTCGGCTTGGGTCATGATCCCGGGGTCCTGGGATCGAGCCCCGCGTTGGACTCTCTGCTCAGCGTTCCCTCTCTCTCTGCCTGCCTCTTTGCCTACTTGTGATTTCTCTCTCTGTCAAATAAATAAATAAAATATTTTTTAAAAAGGGGGGTTTGGGACTTTTATTTTAAGTTTTCTTACATTTAACGAGACATTTTCCCCCCAAGAAATGAAAAATGGCTTTATAACTTTGAACTTGCAAGCTGAGTCACAGCAGGCCTGAATGTAAAAGAGCTGAAAACATGTGTGTGCATTCCTACCCCAAGCGGCATTCTTTCTTCCATAGATCACTGTCACTAAAGAATTCACTGAAATACAAAGACCCTCAGGTAGGAATGGGCTGTTGAAAGCCACCCCAAGTCTGTGAGTCCGTGAGCGAGCTAGAGGAAGCCACTCATGGGAATGAGCCTGACTGGAAAGGTCATTAGTAAATGCCTATTACTCTGGGCTAGCGATTGGTTTCTTGGCCCACAAGCAGGTTAAAAATCATAAAATAAGTAAAAAAAAAAAAAAAAAAAGAGGTGGGGGGAGGGGAGCTTGCATTAAGACTCATCTGTCTTGTTAAACTTGGTGAGAATGCTTATTGCTCTATTCATTTTAACGAGGGGATTAGCAGCTAAGTTATTTGGTCCTATGGCATTCTGCTTCTGCACCATGAATTCTTGTGATATTGGATGATGATGATATTATATTAATGAAGTCATAGTACTTAAGCCCATTTCAGTTTCACTAACTCTGATAAGTATAACATTAAAATCAGAGGCTTTATAGCAAAATACCAAACAGGAGGTGAAAAAATGAAGGTTGATTTCAGAGGTCCCAGCTGACATCTTATTCTTGTGACAGCAATTTGCATTTTTATAGCACCCTATAATCAAGGACTGCTCAATAATTTGGTGAATATTATTCAGGCTTACAGGCTGCTATAAATTTACACTAGCAGCTGGGTGATCTATTCAGAGTCCTGGATTTTTCATACTTTACATTTGCTGGCTGTTGCAAACAGCCGAGGAACAGGGGTGGCGAGGCTTGTATTTTAATCCTGTGTAATTTTGTCTTAATGCAGGAAGGAGAGCAGATTTGGGCCCTAAATCATGTAAACGGCAAGGTGGCAAACAGATTGGAAGCCATGATTCATGATTCTTCCACTGGAAAATCAAATAGAACAGCACAATGGTTTCACATCATTTTTATACATTATATTTTATGGTATAAGACATGGTGCTAATTTGATTTCAAATACCATAAACCCTGTTCATTATAGTCAATAAAGAGTTGCAAGGCTTTTTTTGGCCAACTCTACAACTGATTATTGGCTATGATGTGATGAGAGGCAGATGACAGACATCCGGGGAGTTGTGTGCATTCACCCGCTGGTGCAATGGGTAGTCATCATAGAATAGTCAATGTTGATTCTAAAATGAGGGCCTGAACTTTGCCTTTGTGCTCTGGTGGCTGGTAATGTGCTGATACTACAGCATAGACGGCTGAGATGTGGATGGTGGAGAGAAACTCCTGCTTGCCTCTGTCTGGAGATTAATGGGAATTTAAAAACATTTACAAAATGTTCAGTTTGAATTAGAAAAAATTTGTGTATGTAACTTGTGTTATATCCTTATAGATATAAGGATGGCCTACCCTTCTATGGCTATTTGAGCCATCTTTGTCTCAAAAGATTTCTGGGTGTCTGAGAGGTCTTTATTTGTAATAATGAATCATTTGTGTACGTGAGCCCTTTTGGGGTTAAGAAACTCAAGTAAAGTGGTGTACAATTTAGTGTTCTTTGCAGTACCCCGGTGGATAACATCCAGACGGTTCTCTATAATGACAAGGTGAGAAGAGGAATTTTGGAGGCTGTTTCCTACATAGGCTCTCCCAACTTTCTTTCCCCTCGTGTAGCTTTCATTTGTACCGCTTCTTAAAGACTCTTCTGAGCATCCGTTGTGGGAATTGATCACCTGTCCTTTCAAGTGTTTGGTTCCTGCCACCACCAGCTGGATTTAAGGGGGCCTGGTATCATCATTTAGACAGTTTAATGAGTTTGCCTATTACATTTTACCCAACTGTAGGATGAAAAGAGGGAACAAATGGTCTAACTCATGAGTGGGAAATGAGAGACTGGAAATCTAAATATTTGCTATTGAGCTATTTCCACCTATCCTGTGTGTGTTCTGATATAGCAGTGGGACTCAATCAAAGCACGGGTTTTATAGAGAATGACTGGGTCATGTTGCTACTAGAGTAGAAGTAGAGGCAATCCAATCCAAGAAGTGGTTTGAAAAATCTTGAATTCTTAATGAATGGTTCAAACTGTGGCCAGTGAGAGTTAACAAGACTGCGCAAGACTTCAGGACTCTGCAGAACAAAACAGAGCAGGACTCTTCACTGCTGCCAGGCACTAGGGCAAGGCCCACAAACCTTCTAGGAGATTCCTCATCTGTGAATGAATGAGGTTGAATGAGATGGTTCATATGTTTCCTTCGGGCTCTAAAGTTCTCTGGTTCTACGTCATTATTGCAGGTCCTGAGAATAATTGCATAGCCAGCTGAGACTTCATATAATGTTATTGAGCATCATGGGGCAGAGGAGGGGACCATTAACTATGTCTAGAACTATATTATCTCCTTAGAGCCTCCTGTAGCTATTTCATTTAAAGAGGAGCCTCTAAGAAAAATAATAAAGTGGAGCCTCTAGTTGAAGGATAAGAGTTTTCTAGGCGCCACGATCAATGCATAAACCGCCAGTAGGATTTTCCAAAGGCAAATGATATTTTTCTTTCTGTCCATTTTTTTTCTCTTGTCTTTTATTTTCTCATGTTTCCCACTTCTGCTTATTTCTTAATCAAATTTATCTGGGGGCTAAGTGGATTTTAGTATACATGATGTCTATACATGAAGTCAACACTCAAATATTCATTGGATTATTATTTTATATATTGAATACTTGTTTATTCAATCAACATATATTTTTTGAGCATCTTCTCCGTATTGGACACCCTACTAGGTGCTGGGGTTACAAAAATGAAAAGACAAACTTGTCCGGTGCCCAAATGGTATTTATAGTTCAAATAAAATAAACAAGAATAAAATGCAGTTCATTGTCTTCATTTTGAGAAGAATTTGGAATTACTGTTTTATAACTAAATTTAATTGCTCTTTACATACTTGTAGACTTTCTTATTTCCCCCCTTCATAAGTTATCGAGAATTTATATTTAAAAAAAAAAATAGTCTCTGTGTGTCCCTGAGGTACACTCTTGGTATTCAGAGTCTGCTGTTGAATATGCAACCCTTTACAATGTCTCCCCATTTGCATTTGTGATTTCAAACAGGAAATGTGCTCTCTCTCCGCTGTGTACACCAAGAGTCAGAAGAATTAGGAGGAGGAGTAAAACATAGGAAACTCATAGGACCCTTGAGAAAGGCCAGCATATTCCTTGTGTTGCAGAGTTCCCATATAAAATACAGTGTATCGAATGCCTGACTGCGCCTTTGGGAAATCGTAATTGTAGAGTTCTGTGTACCAACTTCAAATTCATTTTTGTCGTTACTGCTCTTATTGCCTTTAATTGAAATTATTTAATTACAGACCAAGCCTCTGGCTTCCCTGATTTCTTTTCGCTCGCTAGCAGAGCTAGGACAGCTGTGTCAAAAACATTAAAAAATTGTTGTCAGAGGAATGAGGAAAATACTCTCTGTTTCATCGCCTGCTGTGCTGAGAGTCATTCCTCTTCAACCCTTCTGGACCCCCACAGGCCTGTGAGTTTTGGCAATAACCACTATAACTTCAGCTGAAGAAGTAAAAGTGGTGTGTTTTGGTCTTTGGGGTCAGTTGGGAACCAAGAAAATTTGGTAAATTTTTAACCACATATTTTGAAGTCATTTGTTCTTTTGTTCTTTTGTCCTTTTTCCCTTTTCTCTTCTTTTTTCTCTCTAGCACTGCTTCACAGTATCCTTCTGGCTTCATAGACTTCATTTGAAATCTAAAGGTACACCTTTACATTTTTCTCACCATATTGCTTTGGGTCTTAACCTGGCGTTGACCTCCCCTCCCCACTCCCACAGCTTTATTGAGTAATGATTGACATACAATAATGTGTATGTTTAAGGCATGCAGTGTGGTAATTTGATATACGTGTGTATTGTGCGGTGATTATCACAATAAAGTTGGTTAACATCTCCATCACCTCACATAATTTTAAAAATTTAAAAAATTTTTGTTTAAAATTTTAAATAAAAAATTAAAAAAATTTTAATATTTAAAAATTAAAAAAAAGATGTTATTTATTTATTTGAGAAAGAGAGCATAAGGCGGGCAAGAGCAGAGGGAGAGGGAGAAAAAGATTCCCCACTGAGCCGGGAGCCCAATGCAGGGCTCCATCCCAGGACCCCAAGATCATGATCTGAACTGAAGGCAGATGCTTAACTGACTGAGCCACCCAGGAGCCCCTCACCTCACATAGATTTTCTCTCAGCAATTTCCTAGTATATAATAGAGTGTTGCTAACTATCGTTACAATGCTATACATTGGATCCCTAGAACTTATTTATTGTATAACTGGAAATTTGTACCCCTTGACCAACATCACCTCATGCTCTCTGAACCGTCCGGCCCATGGTGACCACCATTAAACCATTCATGTGAATGTTGGTTTGCAAGCTTGAGAGCTTCCTGGGTGTCATCTGCAACCTCCCATACAGGGAGAGAGAGAAGAAAGAGGCAGGTAACTCTAGTTTGGTAGGTGCCTATTTGAATAAGCAAGGGAGCTTACATACAAGGCTTGTTTTGGGCGGCCATAAGATGTCTGTGCTCAACTTACAGAATCTTAAAACTTGTACAGAGGCCTTAACTAGGTTCAATCATGTATACTGTCCAGATGGTCTCAGTAAGACATTACTGTCTCAAGGCATCCTTAGAACAGTTTCCACTGTGGGAACAGTGCACAGTCTGTACATTCCAAGAATAGGGAGGGGGGAAAGGGGTGAGGAGCCACTGATCACGTGGGTCCAGCTTGAGGGTCACCTGGTGGCCATGTCCTTTTGATTGCATCCTCCAACAATGAGTTTGACTTTTCTAGATTCCGTATCTAAGTGAGATCATACCGTATTTGTCTTTCTCTGTCTACCTTATTTCACTTTTCCACAATGCCCTCAGGTCCATCATGCTGTTGCAAATAGCAGGATTTCCTCCTTTTTATGACTAAATAGTAGTCCATTGTATACAATTTCTTTATCCACCCATTTATCTATGAACACTCAGGTTGTTTCCCTGTCTTGGCTGTTGTGAGTAACTGGCATAATAGATTTTATACTTATAAATAAGAAAAAAAATAACAGAATTATGAGGTTTAAGATCTCTATTGAAGTGGAGTAAATTTGCTAGTCAACCCACCCTCCACACACACCTACAGAGGAAATAGTAAAAGAGTATAGTCATTTCACTTCCCTCTTTGTCTCCTTCTTGCTACCTCCTTTTTTCTCTTTTGTCTCTTTCACTTCTCCTTGTCCATCTTGCCACATTTTTTAAAAAAAGATTTTATTTATTTATTTGACAGACAGAGATTACAAGTAGGCAAGAGAGGCAGGCAGGGAGAGAGAGGAGGAAGCAGGCTCTCCGCGGAGCAGAGAGCCCGATGTGGGGCTCGATCCCAGGACCCTGGGATCATGACCTGAGCCGAAAGCAGAGGCTTTAACCCACTGAGCCACCCAGGTGCCCCATCTTGCCACATTTTTATTAAATGTTTTGTCTCCTAGAAGTCTATAATGAAAACACACATAGTGAAATTGGTGTAATTACTTAAATGTTAAAAGTAGATGAAGTACTTATATAGTGCTTAGGTGATTTTAACAAGAGGAGGTGATTTTAACAAGATGAGCGGTCACTGTGTATTTCTGTAGTTCCTGTTTCTTTTGTTTTTTTTTTTTTTTTAATATGGAGAAAAAAATGCCCCACTCCTCACCAATGGCAAAATATGTCAAATCACCAAGTACCATTAATTTGTTTGCCCTGTTGCATATTTCCACCTCTCCTTCTCCAATTAGATTTCTGATTCTCCATTTTTGCTCTGCCGTGTCCCATCATTTCTCTTCTTGTACTTCTTGGAGAGCAAATTGCTTTAATGTGCTCTGCTATAACGTGCTTTAAACACATTTAAAGGGAAGTATGGAATCAAATTATTATAAGAATTTTTCTCTTCTTTGATGTTCAAATCCATTCAAATTGATAGCAAATGTTCTCCTGTAGCTCCTTGTGGAATTTTAAAGCATCCTTGAGAAAATACTAGCAGATATTTTAAATGCTTTTTATGAATCAGCCTTAGTGAGAACTGAAAAAACGATGAGGGAACAAGGATATCATTTCCAGATTCTCTAATTTGCATAGTTAATCTCAAGGGAACTTTGACTTTTTTTTTTTAAACCAGCTTTCTTTTTCTTTGGTATCAGACATTCCTCTCCTGCATAGATACCCGCAAATAAATTAAACTTTTGCAACACTGTTTTCCCCTTAACATGGACAGTTTCCAACTTTGGATCACATTAAAAAAAATCTCTCTTTATTTTGTTGTAATGATGTTTCCTAATAATCTAAAGAAGATGCCTGTAGGGGTACTTCTATGTGGGTTGTTTTTTTTGTTTAACTGTTTGGCTAGCGCATGATTTCTCTTCCCTTGTTTGGGAAGCTCCTGACTTTGTGAATCTTAGCAGGATTCAGATCTTGCCTCTCATCATGGAATCTGGGAAGTCCCACTATTCAGTTTCCCAGCAGTCTTTGCCATAGGACATATGCGAGACCTAGCCTAGCAGGCAGCCCCACTTTGAACTAAGGGATGGAGCAGGGGGAGTGAAGAACGCACTCAGTGTGAGCAGTGGTGATAGAAATGTCAGTTACCCGAGGCAGCAGTGGGCAGCGATTCCAGCAGCGGAGTCCTGTCTCTGGTAGTGTGATGTGGTCAGTAGCTCAGCTAGCTAGCTGAGTGGTCCAGAGGAGGTTGTGGTCTAGAACCACATGGCATGAATTTGGTTGTGGTTGGTAGCCTCCTATCATTCCTGACTGTTTTCCATAGCCCTTCTCTAGGCTTCGCAGTGATGATGTGAGAATAGTCAACATTGATTCAGTTAATTTTACTTCTGCTTAAAGCAGCCAGTCTCAGTTTTGTTATTTGTATTTATTTGCAACTAAGAATGCTGATTGGTATGACATTTGACACCAGGAATGATCCAGGAATGATTATAGGAAATGGAACCACAGAGAAATAAGGGGAAGGGGACTGGATGGGTTGTCTAGCTTGGTTAGAGCCAAGGGTAGTAAGAAATACAGCCACATAAGGGATGAGATTCTTGCATAACATAACATTCAGTGGCAAATCAGCAAATAAGTCACCTGTGAACTTCAAGAATATAGTGCCCATTAAAGGAAAGAGGCTTTTGGGAACCAAGTGGGAGTTACCATCAATTAATGTGAAGGGATGAGGATTTGAAGGACTGGCATGGTGTGGTAGCTGCCTCTAACAGTGTTGGGCAGCTTAAAGGAAGAGAATGGGAGGTCAGATTCCTAAATTTTTTTCTCTAAGCATTAATGGATTAAAAACTAGGGACTTTTCTGTGACTGCTCTAAAAAAATATCTCTTTGGTCATTCAGAGTTGAAAAGGTCAAAAGCCAAATGTGGGTTGCCAAATTAGAGTGTCAGTTGAATTCACAACCACGTCCCTTTATTGAAGTTTGGGCATTTAGAGAGAAAGGGTAGGACCCCAAGAACTAGAACAGCAGTATGGTAGGGTTTGGCAAACGTAGGGCGCCCTGATCCAGGGTCATCAAGCCACCCTTGCCTGCTGAAGCAGTATCTCTACCCTCTCTGATAAGGCTGTTCCTGTCTTGAGTTTCCCATCTCCTGAAGGATTTGCACGACAGTGTCAGTCTTCCTTATGCTCTGATGCCCCCTTCCCAGATCTGTAACTGAACTTGGATCCCACCACACCTCAAAATGCTAATGACGAAGTCAGAGCTGGGAAGAGGCTTATGGTGTTAAAAAAAAATCGCAGGATTTTGCTAATTAACATTGAAAAAAATCAAGAAACATATCTGAGAATAGATTTCACAGATACTATGTCCAAGAAAGAAAATTACAATTTCAGATGGGTTGAATTTATTCCTTTTTTTTTGGGGGGGGTGAATTTATTCGTATAGGAGCAATTAATCAGAGGTTGTGGATTCAGTGTACTAGCATGACTAAATGATACTGATTCTACTTGTTTCCGTGACTGGTTGGCCAAAACTTGGACTTGAGCCCCACTGAGATGCTAGAAATTCCTTTACAGACTGTAGGGGCAAGGAATCCAAACATCAGGGAGATAAGATTGGAAGGGATATATCTTGGGCATTGAATCCCATATTTTAACTATGTCCCTTGAGAGGATCTTGATGAAATGCTCTTCAACAAAAGCTTGAGAGATACAATGTTAAGGGGCCTACTAACATCTCTGGGGGAAAATGGCCACTGGTGCTAATGAAAGATGCTCGGGTTAAAGTGGGGCTCTCTGATATTACTAGGGATATTAGGATTCTGGATTGATGGAGCTTACGTACCAGCACTTTACCAACAGAAGGCAAGTAGGCAGTGTGGCTACCATATTTGGCAGAAGGATGGCATTTTAATTGGAATGACCAGCAGGGATCTTTAGAAATGGCTATTGATAATGGGATCCCTTTGACTGAGATAGATAGGCACTTAGTTATGCTACTTGATTTTAGAACTAGAAAGTCTGTAGCAGGTATCCCTGATGTCCTGGTTTGTTTGTTTGTTTTGTTCAATTAGCCAGCATATAGTACATCATTAGATGTCCTAGTTTAAAATACACCTGTGCTAGCAGGAAGGAGGCAGTCTAGATGGTCTCCTGGTATCCATGCAGCAGTGAAGCTCCATTCTCTGTCCACCCCCCGCCCCTCCTTTCCACACAGTAATGTTCATCATGTTGTAGATATTTTATTTTGTCATGAGAAATAGTCCCGAAGGGCCATATGCTAATGTGGTAATGAAGATGAATAAAGGGGAAAAGTAGCTTAAGAAGATCATGGTTCCTGGGTAAACAATGGAATTGCTGGGCAAATTAAAGTGGAAGGTTGGACATGGGGCTGGTTGATGAAATTTATAATGTGCTCCATGCAGGGGTCGCCAAGTGAAATTCCTTCAGAGACCAGGAAGAGCACGTAAGATGTACGCGATGTGTGAGGGTAAGGCAGTAGAGAGAAGACTTGTTCTGGGTGATTGGAGAATGTACATATTTTTCTTAAAGGCATTTAAAAGGAATTTTAAAACATTAGACTGTCCAAAAGAAATGTATTGGTTGGTGAAACAATTACGACACAAAAAGCAAGAAAAAGTGATCCCATATGGTGCAAATCTTACTCATCAAGTGGGAGATAACATTGCACTAGAGAATAAAGAAGGATGCTTAAACCACGGCGTGAGAGCATCCCTGTGTGGTACATACCTCCTCAGGAGACAGTATTTCATTCATAAGCCAAGTATTTGTCATTCCTGCGATGTCAAAATGCTTTTCTAGGCTCTGGGGATAGAGTAGTGAAATGATCTGTCACAATGTCTGCCCCATGGAGCTTGCATCCTAGCAGGAGGAAATAGACAACAAACAAATGAATGAGTTATGGAGTATGTGAAAGGGGGCAGGCAAGTGCTGTCTGTGTAGGGAGAGAAATAAAGCAGGGAAGGGGCATTAGCCCCTCATCTGGAGTGCTTGTCCAGATGGACGCTGCTGTATTTTCACAGAAGGTGGTTAGGGAAGGGCTCAGTGAGATGACGTTTGAACCAATGCTGGAAAGAGATGAGGGAAGGAGTCATAAGGACGTCTGAGTGCGAGTGTTTCAGAAGATGGATGGCGAGGGCAAAGGCCCTAAGACAGGAGTATGCCTATCATCTTCAAGGGACAGCAAGGCAGTGGGTGTAGTGGGAGGGAGTGAATGACAAGGGAAGTAGGTGATAAGGATTGAAAGGTGGTAGGAGAACCAAATTCCTAAAGAAGCTTGGCTTTTACTCTGAAGGAGCTGGGGACTACTGGAGGGTTTAAAGCAGAAAAGCAGCCAAGGATTTAACTTTCATTTTTAGTAAGATCACTCTGAGTTGAGAAAACCAAGGAGGGCAGCAGAGGCAGGCAGAAAGATGAGTTTGGAGGCCACGCAGCAAGCTGGTGAACAATGAGAATGGATTAGGGAGGTAGCATGGCGGAAGTGGGAATGAATTCGATTCCGGATATATTTTGAAGTAGAACAAAAAAGATTTCCAGATTTAGTGTATATATGGTATGAGAGAAAGAAAGGGACCAGGGATGACTCCAAGGTTTCTTACCTGAATAACTGGAAAGTTGGGGTTGCTATTAACTGAAATGAAGACTGTGGGAGGAGCAGGTTTAGGGTAAGGTCAATGATTTGGTTTTGGACATGTGAAATTTCAGGTGCATATTGCTTATGTAAGTGAACATTTTTTCAAAAGATTTTATTTTATTTATTTGAGAGAGAGAGAGAGAGAGAGAGAGCACTAGTGGGAGCTAGAGGGGGAGGGAGAAGCAGATTCCTTGCTGAACAGGAAGCCTAACTTGGGGCTCCATCCCAGGACCCTGGGCTCATGACCTGAGCCAAAGGCAGAGGCTTAACCCACTGAACCACCCAGGTGCCCCCTAAGTGGGGCACCACTTAAATAGGAAGTGGGATATGAGTTTAAAAGTTCAAGGAGTGATCCAAGCTGGAACCATACATTTGGGAGTCAGTACTCTATAGATGTGTGAGATCACCAGGGTAGCTTGAGTAAGTAGAAGACAGAATGGATTCAAGGACTGAGCCTTGGGGCAGTCTACGAGGTAGAGCGGTTGGGGAAATGAGGAAAAACTGGCTGAGGCGACTGAGGAGGAACAGCCAGTGAGGAAGGTAGAAAATCAGGAGGGAGCAGTGATGTGAGAGCCCAGTGAGGAGTCATTGGCCATGTCTATGATAGGGCGCGGGGTGGAATGGGGTGGGGTGGGGTGGGGGCTGCGGGAACCAACCGCTGCTTCAGATCTGGTGAGGGCATCGGTTCTCTGGACAAGAGCAATTTCACTGTAGCTCAGTGACTAAGTCCTGTCTGGAGTGGGTTTAAGAAACATAAGAGGGGACAGATCTGATAACAGAAAGACTATTTCAAGAAATTTTATTGGAAAGAAAATGAGAAAAATGGAGTGGTGGCTGGAGAGGGCATGTGGGGCAATAAACTCGAGGGTTTCAGCCAATATGAAGGTGACGTACATGGCCTCTGTCATTTTCATACCTAGCACTTAAATATGAAATGTATGGTGAGATAAATTAGAAGAAAAATATTCTATGGTTTCAGTTTCAAAACAATGTTAAAATCCCTAATGAATCTTCCGTTTCATATATTTATTAGAGTTATTAACTACATTTAAAGATTTTTATATGCAGTGGAATCCCAGTTATAAATTATTTGTTTTAATATGGTGAGTTAGTTACAACACAGTAATTATGCTATGGAATGACAGACTCATAGTAATTTATAAATGCACAATTAATTTTGACAAGTCAGTGATGAAAAAGTCCACTGGCTTGATTAACTAGTGAATTCAGTTAAATAATACATTTTAGTAATTATAAAAACCTCAATTGATTAAGTGTAATCAATTGTTTTTGCATTTTATGAGGAGAGCCTGTGTGGGGAAGATTTTGGATGTTAAAAAATGGTAATTATTGTAAGGGAATTTACATCCAGCAAATGGAAGCCCTTATCTGACCCCATTTCTCTCTGTGTTTCTATCTTTATGCATTTAGTGTTTTTCAGCCTGTCATCCTTACATTGTTATTAAGTGATTTAGGGAAAATTGTGTTTGTGTGTTCATTATTTTGTTTGATTCCAGAGACAATATTATGTATATTATAAAATTGGAAAGTACAAAGATTTAAAGTTGTTACTGCTTTTTTCTCCCTAATTCTTCAGCCAAGCTGTTTTAGCATATTTAATTAGATCATGTTTCCAGTGCCATTACACCGAACATCGATTGTACTTGTCAGTCTTGATAGCATCCACATTCCATTCTAAATAAGTGACTCAGCACCCCACCTGGTGCACGGCCAGAGCTGCTCCTAGTCCATCACTGGAAATCAATGTGACATGGTCATGATTTCCGTCCCATAAAAGGTAGACACCTTATTTTGGCTTGCTTATTTGAAGTATTAGTAAATATACTAATAACATTTTGGCGTGCCTGGGTGGCTCAGTTGGTTAAGGGTCTGACTCTGTTTCAGCTCAGGTCATGATCTCAGGGTCGTGAGATTGAGCCCTGTGTCAGGCTCTGTGCTGGGTGTGGAGTCTGCTTAAGACTCTCTGTCTTCCTCTCCTTCTGCCCTACCCCCCACCCGACTTTCTCTAAAAAAAAAATTAAAAAAAAATCCATTTAAAGAACCTCTTGAGAAGACTCTTTCCCTATAAATACTTATGAAAAGAAATGTTTCTCTGCATGTTTGTGAAGCTTTCTATATAAGTGCATGAGTAGATTTCCATAATTAAACCAGCCACAATCAAAGACTGATTATTATTTGTTCTATTTTCATAGCAGACCAAATTAAACCTCTATGTCAGACTTACAGTGAATATCACAGTGATAGGCCCAGATTATAGGCTTTTTATTGCACTTGGGGATTTTTGTGAATCTGAAGCATTTTTCCTTGGTCAATGGGTATGAAGTTGGCAGGGGTTGGAGGGGGGGCAGTCCTTGTTAGCATCCTCTTTGCCCACAGGTCTGGGGAGTTGTTGCCTATGGAGGGCGATATGGAGAGTACCAGAAGTATCCCCTCCCTTCAACCAGTCTGTCTGTCTGTCCTTACTGGGACCGGAAATGTTAAGGAACTCTCAGGAGTTAAAATATTGTTATCTGGTCTGCCCAAATCATAAGTGAAGGTTCATTGATTGATTAAACCATTACCTTCCAAAGCTGTGTGGAGAGGTCAGGGCCCAGAGGGAACAGGACACATGGGAGAGAAGAGGGACTGGCCCATATTTTGGGACCACTGACTAATAAGGGGACAGAGTAAGGGCACTGAGTTGATTTTATAGGAGCACGTTGCCACAGCAGAAGGTGAGGAAAGCCTAAAGAATGTTCCATGTAGCCAACAAAGATGTGCCTCGTGCCCATCTTGTGCCATAGGCATGTGGACACAGAGAAGAGGAGGACCTGGTCCTAGCCTTGAGAAACTTTACACCCACCAGGGAAGGCAGACACAGAGGGTGATGTGCTGATGTAACCTGGCAGTCCAGGATTGGGGGAGAAGAGGGCAGCTCTGGAAAGGACCTCTTGTTCTCACTTCTGCCTCATGGTTTTGAGGTGAAAGTGAGCCAGTTGGGATGCTCTTCTGGGTGGCATTTTTGGAGTGTAAAGTAGGGTGTGAGAGGGCATGTCACAGTACCTACAGTTCCGTGCTGCTCCCGGTTTCTCCCCCTGGAAGGTGGGACCTTGGTAGGCTCTTCTAGGTACCTGTGGGAAGACAGCAGTATGAAAAACCATGGCTTTTTATTCTGGTTTCATTTTTTATTGATTCTGGGCCTTGGATCAAGACATTTAAATTCTCTGAACCTTATTTTCTATATCTGTTAAATATAGAGAAGGATTTCCCAGTTCTTCAGATTGGGTAATTGGGAGAATGAAATGGAATAACATACATCAGCGTTCCTGGTATATCGTGGCTAGTCAAGGACTATAAACCCTGTCTACTCCATGGCCCAGCCCAGTGCAGCTGACCAATGACCAAAGCTGGTCTGGACGCCTGCCTAATAGAGGGGCCGATAGCCCACGGAGGAGTTGGAAAGTGTTATCCCTCCAGTAGAGGGATATCCCTCTTGCCCTGTGGAAGGCAAAAATGAAAGGCATCACTTAAGAGAGAACATGCATCAAACAATTTAGATATTTCTGAGTTTGGATCCAATTTACTAAATGGCTTCTCTGTTGGATTTTTAGGGAATTTAACTCCCACAGTTGGGGTCACAGCAAAACTTGGAAGTTACTGTTGACAGTCTCCGATCCTTATTCCCAGTGGTGGCATGACTTCACTTTCAGATCGGCAAATGTAAAAGGACAGTTCACTGAGCAGCAATATTAAGAGAGAGCTTCATGTTTATGTAATAACGTTGGGCTTTGTGTGCTGTACAGAATGTACAGCGGTAATTAGATGCTTTGGATACATGTCTAGACAGGGTAAAGCTTCAGGAGCCCTTGCTCAACCCTGGGAAAAGCTATAGGTCGCCTGCTTGTGACCAGAAAAAGCTCTCCTTGATTAACAAGTTAAATGCAGAGTTAACTCTCTGGTGCTAGGTTCACACCCAAGAGGAAAACGAGATCTGATGAGATCTGACAAGACCAATCATTTGTAGAACTCGACCAGGCCTAACTGTGACCTGACAGGAGGCAGCTGAAAATGGCGTCTCCCAAATCCCTTTCTACCCTCCTGTGATGGGCCGGATTCCCATTCTTAGAATCACCACTTTGATTAAGTCCTTCTCATTTGAAGAGGCTCCTGTAAATGCAAGCTTGTCCCTTGGGAGCATTACACAATGGTTGGCATTGCTTAGTCCTGGGGAGAAGAATGAGGAAGCACATCTTAGGGAAGCTAAGTTTTGATGTGAGGTCGATAGGACACTTGAAAAGGTTTGCACCTGAGGGTACGGTTTGGGGAGGGTGTGCTCAGGTGGAGAGGGCTGACGGGGCAGTATGAGGTCTTAGGATACCTTTGGAAAGGGAGCAGAAAAAAGTGGGGGCTGGAAGGGAAATGTTCTGAGCGTGCCTGTGTGTGTGTGTGTGTGTGTGTGTGTGTGTGTGTGTTTTCATGCAAAGCAAGGGATAAACCCGGTTCGCCTACGTCCCTGTGTTTCACGACTCACCTTGAGCCCTGACAATATTGTAAGCAAAGATAAAGGTATTTGGAAACCAGCCCCTTTCTGGGTACTTTCTGGTCACTACAGAACTTTCTGGTACTAAAGACTGAATAGTGTCTGTCCTGAAGTGTCAACCTTCCGGCTTGGGAGGACTGAGATTCACGTTCCATCTTGCCTTCCTGGGTGCCTTCCTGGGTGCCCTCTCACAGCATCAGCTGGCCGCTGTAGCCCCCACTAGTCCTCAGAGTACACATGACGGTTCACCTATTGCACATCGTTAGCTGTCCCGTCATTTGCAAAGCTCCGTTCCGATGACCCGGAGAGACCCTCAAAGGTAGGGGCCAACTGAGCTTGGAATGCGCAGACTTGGGTGGTGAACTTCTGAGAGGCGCATCTAGCCCCTCCCCAGAGCAGCTTCTCAAAGCAAAGCAAGCGTTACTACTAACGTGCTGGTGCGGGGGACGGGGCGGATTCGGCTTCCCCTGCATTAGGCAGGGTGCCGGGGGCTTCCCCCATGTCTCTCAGGCTCACTGCAAGCTGTGAGTTGTTAGAATCCTCCTTCCCACTAGTTAGGAGCCAGCCAGTTGTTCGAGTTTCTGTTTTGCAGTTTAGAAATTTGAGGCGTTGAGAGGCGGAGTGATGTGTCTGATACAGAACAGTTGAGGCCGGGAGAGACCTGGGGTTTTAACTTAGAAACGGCAGCCTCCCTCCACCACCCCATGCTGTGGTTAAGGCTATTTCCTCTCCATCTGGAGGTTTCTATTTTTTTCCCCCCCAAAAGATAGCATGCAGCCTACAGAATACTTAACTTGGGGGAACTTTATTTACTGGAACGCTGTGGGAAAGCCACACGGAGAAAGGGCGCTGGAGGCATGTCTAAGCGGTAGGGGGCTGTCACACGTTTTCATGTGGGCCTACCCCTGCCTTTGGATCCCTCAGGGGCTGCTGACATGGTGGGGTCTACTCCTGCCTACCGCCTTTAGACCCCAGCCTGGTAGGTACTCTGCCCACCTGGAAGGAAGGCAGGCCTCCCTTGTCTTTGTAGCAAATGTGCCTTAGTACTGAACACCGAACCGTCATATCTTTTATACCCCGTGTTTGTCTTTTGTTTGTTTGTTTTTGTTTGTTTTCCTGTTTATTTTGACACCTAAACCTAAGCTGTGAACTTGGCTTTCTCTTCTTGGCTCCAGTTTGTATTCTCCCTCCAGCTGTGCTGCCTCTGGTTGCCCTGGGCAAATGGCCTCCCAGGATTTGGAGGGATTTTCTCCATTGACCTTGCCCCTTGGGTGGTGCTCAGCCACTCTTGTCCCACAGTGCCAGGATGAGCCGGCCATGCGGCTGTGAGCCCCAAGGCTCCGGAGGCCGCACTTTGCCTCCTGTGACCTTGACAGTGCTGGTCCTAGCTCTGTAGTGCCTGTCCTTGGTCTGTGCTGCCCTGTGAGCCTTTGACCAGTTTGCAGAGGCTGGGGTGGAGCTCTTGGCCCTGTGCTCCTGGGCCCACCCTGGACAGGACCGTGCAAGCTGCCGTGTCCAGAGCCCTGCTGGGACTTGGGAGCTGCTGCTTCTGGTGGCCATCTCCATCTGGAACAGAAAATTGGAGGCAAAAGCTTCTATGCTATCACTTAGCTCGTGAAAGGAGCACCAGCGAAGAAGTGGGGAAAAGGAGTGAGATAGAGAAGGAGGAACAATAAATCTGAAAGGTGTTTTATGGATCTGGCCCTGTTTGCTAGCAAGTATAGTTGCTTGTCTGATCTGATGGGATGTCTCAGGGCATATCCATGATGGTGACTACATTTTATAGACATTCTTCCATAGGGAGGTGGAGACAGGGTTTTATGTGCCGGCTCTTCCCTCTTGGTCAAAGTCTGCTCCAAGGGTAGGCTTGTCCATGTAGTTTGCGTAAGTGTAGGAGTGGTCAACAAAGTGTATCACACCTTGCTGGCAAGTCGCACCTCAGCAGCAATAAAGTTGTGGATGGCAGGCCAGAGGGGCGTGATGTGCTCATCGGGGACATGAGGGGCTGTGACACTGACGTCATTAGTGCTCTCCAGATCTGCAGCTGTGGCAGCAGCACAGGCTGTGTTAGGTCCGTTCAGCCCAGCAGGTGCACCAGGAGGTGCACAGATCTGAGTGTTGGTTAAACTGAATCCGGTCACATCGGGCCATTTTAGTGTCAGGGCAGCTTGGTTCCTGGGCTTCTTTCCGCTACTAGGAAACTTCTCATCTATGCAAGGAAATATTCAGTTTCCCTTTCCAGGTCCTGGGGTTGAGCATGTCTCAGAGGGGATGGTATCTCTTTTGTGGGTGGGGTCCTGGTGACTGGGCGGGATGGGAGGCAGGAGCTGGATAACGTCAGAGTAGAGAGGCTTCTCACTGACAAGGAAGAAGAGTTGTCCCCAGAGCAGCTGATGAATGTGGCATTGATCGTATACTGAGTGCCCGTGCCTCTGGAAAGAAGTACTCATGGTCAGAGTCTGGAGAGCTCATCTAATCCATTGATAGATGTTGTGAGGCCAGTTACTAACTTATAGGCTGTGCCATATCTCCTCCTCGTTTCAGTTCCTGTAGATGGCTTCGTCCTTGCCCTTCTGCTCTGGGTAATCATTAGTCTTCTGTAGCTCCTGTGGGATATGCTCCCCTGACCTGGCCTTAGTGAGCTCCTGTTGAGGCCCATAGTGATCCTAGCTAGCCCAGAACATACCAGAGACAGAGTTCTAAGGTCACCTTCTAGTCAGTTGGGACGCTATGGTGATGTCAAGGGAAGTGCTTAAATTTCTAGTGAGGCAGCCCTGTGGCCATAGAGAAGTTCTTTAGGTTTTGATTATACTGAATTTCTCTAGCTCGACTCATCTTTCAGGTGACCTCCTACAAAATCAAGGTTGACCCGGACTCTGGCCCAGGTTAAAGCATTTAAGTAGCTAATGGCCTTCTTGACTTTGGATCCCATCATGGTCTCCCTTAACCCAGGTTATTTGTACGTGGTAAAAATAGACTTTCAAACTGAGAGTAGGGAAGGCCATGCACATGATTTTCATAATGGTTACTCTCCAATAAACCAGCAGTCTTGCATCATAGGGGGAATTAGTTGCTCTGCAAGGCACATATGGGATATACTTCCCTGGAGACTTAGGGATGGGCAGGTAGTCCAGCCCACCAGAAAAAGTGCTCTGTATGCAGACTTGCTGTCTTCATTTTCAGTAGCCTCCTGGCCATGCTTAAGTTTTGATGGGAGTGTGTGAGGCAGGGGTGCCTGGCTCCTTACCTCCAGTTGGACCCTACGCCTTGTTTCTGGGAAGGATGTGGTAGATATGTGATCAAAGGGCCATTCCAGCAACTTGCTCAGATCAAGGGGAAGCTGATCCAAGCGGACTTGCTGTCTCTACTGCTGGAAAATGGCAACTGCTGGCAGACCTCAGATGAAAAATTCTCACAGAACAGAAACATTAGAGCCCCTTTTCAAGTCATCCTGTTAGAAATCAGAGGAGTGAAATTGGTCTGGCTTTCCTTTGAGCACATCTGCACCCTTCCGACTAGGTCACCAACGAAAGCTGAGCTCCTGGCCCTTTTTCAAATTGCAGGAATTGAGAATCCTGTTTCCTGCTTCTAGCTCTTCCCATCCATGCTCACCCTTCCCTTTTGCACTGGGATCACACTGGCATCCCACCCCTCTCATCCTTGTAGGTAGAAACAGAAAGTCTGGATTTCTGATGCCCAGGGACACCTGCTCTGGCACCAGGGCTAAGAAGGACCATTACAGAATGTTTTGGGGGCACAGAGCCTTTCACCAGGCAAACCCAATGGGCAAAACCTTTCAGGCCCTGCCTCGCCCAGCTGTTTGGGGGAAGATCACTGGCCTGAGCAATAGCGATGTCCTATTCTGCATGGTTTCTTTGATATGCCAGGCCCCACATAAAAGCACCACCACATCGTTCACAAACTCATCTCAGAGCCACTTGCCTTGACCTATTTCACACTCCGCAGAGTCCTCCCGGCTTCTGACCTGGGGGCTGACTCACTTTCCTGTTTACAGCCTGGCCTCAACCCTCATTCCTAATGTTTTATGTAGTTTCTATGGCAGTGACCTTTACTTCCCTTTTGACTAGAGTTCAGATTCTCCTCTGGCCAGACAACCTCTGACTATTCTGGGTAAAAGAATGCCAGATCTCACCTGACCTCCAGCATCCTTGGTCCTGGCTACAGCCTCCTCAGAGCATTGTACTTGCCAGACTGGCCTTTATATGGTTGGGGTAGCCTCAGTGTGAGAGAGGAAGGTAGAATAATAGCATAGGGAGGGAAGGACAAATAAGCCCCTTCCTTCTGAAAATGTAGTGCTATTGATGCAGACATTGAAAGAAGCACTGATCATTTTGTTCCCATGATTCTTAGGCTTGCTCCATCTCAAAGAGCCACAGCAAGTGATATGAACATTTTGAGCATATGTGAGCCTATGGGGAGCATATAGATAGTGCTTGGTAGTGTTGTTCTGTATTCCAACTGGAAGTCCAACTTACCATTCTATCCACAAACTGGATATTTTCTACCAAGCAATTCTGCTTTTATTTCTCAATGATCTATTCAGTGAGTGCTCAGATTAAATGAGATCGGTAAAGTGTGGAAACACCATGATTGCTAATCAATGAAATTGGCTATATACAACATCATTGTCAGGTCCCTCTCTGATGCTATAGTTAGGGTAGGTTTATTTTGAGGCTCCTGCTTTGTTCTCCTGCCTCCTTCTTTGAGAAATCTCCCTTACCCGCAGCCCTACCAAAAATATCCCATTAGCCACGTTCATACCACGTGACCCTCACCACTGGTGATTCGACTAGTGATGAACACTCAAAACTGATACTGTCAGTCCTTCATTGAGTCAGTGACCAACCAGTTCATCTTGCTTGAAAATGTGAGCTAATGGACATAGAGATCATTGCTAGTCATTGGTGGGGGTTAGACCCTGAAAATTATGTTGGATAGAACCAGAATCAGTTCATGGTCTGTAGGCAGTCTGGGGTTGTGAGAGTGCAGAAAGCATTAGTAAGCAGAGAGAGTTTGTTTGCAGAGGGGGTATATATTAGACAAGCAGGGAGTTAAGATACCACAGGGACTCACGAAGAGAAAGGAGAAACACATGACCTAGGCTCCTGTAGCTTCCCAGCTCCAGACCCCCAAACCTCTGTTGGTCCTTTATTTCTGCTTGTTAGTATCCATGAGATGAGTTCTTAGACCCAAGATCAAATTGTCTCTATGGCCTGAGAGAGTTTTCCAGACAAGAGAAAGCTAAAGGATTAGATCATCGTCTGAATTTTTTTTTTTTTTTTTTAAGATAAGGACTTCTCTTCCTTATGGCTAAAAAACCTTGGCTAAAAAATCTACTACTTAGGTGTTGCCAGCAGTGGCTGCAACAGAGAGTTGTAAACTTATCTTGGCAGTTAAGGAAGGGTAGACTGTTTTCTACTTATTTTGAAGTAGAACTTGATGTCATTGAAAGCTGTTGACATCTATATCCTTATTGGTTGGTCATTTAGGACATTCTGGCTTTTCACTCTTTTCTCGCTTGTCATCATCATAGTAGCTTTATAGGGTGTGTCCTCAGGGATTCTGCATTTGTGGGGGGGAAAAACACAAAAACACAAAAAGCCCAGCATCAGACATAAGCTTACATCAAAGGGCAGGATTGCTTCTGCTTATTTATAATAGTGGGCTATTGGATGATCTTCACCAGATACCTAATTTTGATTGCCTTGTCAACAAATTCAGTGCCCAAATAACTGGAGACTTTTATGACTGGGGAAACTCCAGATACATAGCATCAGAGGAGAGGCAGGGAAGAAAGTGAGGTAATTCAGTCTGTGATCCATCTCCAGCAATTACGAGCTGCTCTCCTCGTCAGATTCAGCTCCTATTCCAAATTAGTATTTACCTGGGTGGAGAAGTGTAAATAGTGGGCACCCTGGGAATGGAGTTGGGGTTGTCCTTTTTTTTTTTTTTCCTGAAATGATCTGAGAAAGCACTGTGTAAATGTGCATAAGATACTAAGCTAGTCTGGGTAATAAAATTCAAAGTTAGAATCATAAAATACTCTATGGGAAGACGTTTCATACCCGAGGAAGGGACAGAAAAATGAATGTGAGTTGTGAAAAGGATACTTAGAGAATGGTAGAGGGAGAACTCATTTATAGTGAGAGGCTTTGTAGTCTAGTAGTGAGGCACATAGGCTCTGGACCTGGACCACGTGGGTTCAAATCCCAGGTTTCCCACATAGTGGCTGTGTGACCATGGACAGGTTATTTAATATCTTGGTTCTTCACTTTCTTCATCTGTAAAACAGGAATAACAGGAGTATCTACCTCATAGGTTTGTTGTGAAGATGAAAGACAGTGATTCGTGTCATATGCATAGAGCAGTGTCTGGCCCAGAGTAGGTGCCTAATAAGTGCTAGCTGTTATTATTCCAAAAGACTTCATCAGATGTGTCAACAGGACCAGCAGGATGCATGAAATCTAGCACCACAAGTATTCTATCTCCTGGTTCTGTCGAGAAAATCCAATCTATTTACTCTTTGATTACGGAATGTGTGCGCTTTGGCTAACGCAAGAAAGAAGGTGCATGAGAGGGCTACTAAAATGAGGATGGGAAGAGAGGGGCTTTCATAGAAGGAGATGTAAATAGATTGAGTCCTGGTCTGGAAAAATGAAGAGAAGACTGAGAGGCACTATGATGAATTTTGTGAAGACAGGAATAGCATGAATAATAACTTGTTTATGAAATACTGGAAAATTAGAACTGGCGTGAAAGATGAATCCTTTGAGGTGAATACTTGAACAGATGGTTACTTGACTGTGCTTGCTGGGAGTCGTTCAGTGATGGAGCTTGTTAGCTCAGGAATTTCAAAGCAATCTGGATGAAGGGTATGGATTATGGTCCTTTAACTCTCAAGGGTCGTTAGGGATGTTTGGGATAGAGCCCTAGGTTAGCCCAGTGCAGCATGGGTAATTAACTTCTATTAGGGTAGTGTAGAGCTGTTGCAAACCACTCAGCAACCTTCATTCACTTGATTCCCACAACGGCGAGTTCCTGAATTTCTACTGTAGGCAAGTCTCTGCAGGGAATCAAAAGATGAGAAAGACTGCTCATGTGGAAGTTTCCAGATCTGCATTGCCACCCAGAAAACACTGTGACCAAATTAACTTAATTTGAAGATTTAATATAGTTGGTTCACTTTTACTCATATTGTCTTGAGACCAGGGAATTTTGGGTTATTTTTTTGAGCTCAGGATTGGTATTGTGAAGAAGTTAAGGAAATAAAAGTTCTCTTTTTGTTATTGTTTTGCTTTCATAAATTCTATCAAGGTGATACTCTAATGTCAATAGAAAGTTTATTCTTTCTGGTATTTTTATTATTAGAGTGGTTATTCATAAAAATCAATTTTAGGGCCAGAGGTTAATTTAGAGACATCTTCAGTTCCTCCTTTTACCGCTGAAGAAGATGGGTCCCTGGGTGACATGCATAAGGTGGCCAAGCCTGGACCAAAGCCCAAGTTCTAGTCTTCTGTGTTTTCTTTCCCATCAGTCTGCTTCCCATAGAGGATCAGGGTGATTGTAGTTGAGCTTACTTCTGTGTACACACAGACTCAAATGTGTTATGTTTTATCTTGGAGCACCCAGAAACAGATTTACTGGGAAGCCAGTGAAGCGTAAGCTTCAGGGCCCCTCACTTGTATGAGCCTTGAGTGGGGACTGGAAGCTAGGTTGTAATCAGGAAGCATTTCCCTATACACGTTGCTGGTAAATGACCTAAAGAGATATTATAAGAGATGGGCCTGACTTTCCAAGGCTGCAGTAATT
The DNA here is from genome assembly GCA_004024625.1 of Mellivora capensis. Classification (NCBI taxonomy): domain Eukaryota; kingdom Metazoa; phylum Chordata; class Mammalia; order Carnivora; family Mustelidae; genus Mellivora; species Mellivora capensis. The sequence continues at coordinate 56,681 of PISX010002126.1, forward strand.
TATTGTAATCTTTCTCACATCCTAAAAAAAAGAAACTCACTTTTGTACCTATTTTCTACTTGCCATTTTGTATTCTTTTTCTTAAAGAAGTAACCTCTTCCTGCTGCAAGATTATAAATTGCAGGTTCCATGAAACCTCAGTTTGCTTCTGATGCCCAAAGATATAATTGGTTAGAAATTTCATTTTAATATTACAGATTTTGATTTTTGAATTAAATTTTATTTAAAAACTTGAATACACTTGTTATTTTTATTTTTTAATTTTTATTTTAACTTTTGTTATAGTAATCAAGGAAAAGTTTGTTAAAAGGTTTTTTTTCACTCTTTTAAAAAATTTTTTTAATTTTATTTTTTCAGTGTTCCAAGATTCATTGTTTATGCACCACACCCAGTGCTCCACGTAATACGTGCCCTCCTTAATACCCACCACCAGGCTCACCCATCGCCCCACCCCCCTACCCTCCAAAACCCTCAGTTTGTTTCTCAAAGTCTATAGTCTCTCATGCTTCGTCTCCCCATCCAATTTACCCCAATTCACTTTTCCTTTCCTTCTCCTAATGTCCTCCATGTTATTCCTTATGCTCCACAAGTAAGTGAAACCATATGATAATTGACTTACGTTAAAAGGTTTCCCCATCTTTTCCCACCCCTTAGTTTTGCTCTCTAGAGTCAAGCACTTTTAATTTCTTTAGATATTTCCCCTACTGCTTATATTGTTTAATAACTTGCTATCTTAATTGATCAGTTTTATATCAATTTACAATAATATAAAATTTTATATAATTTATAATAATATAAAATTTTAGATCGATAATAAAATAGTATTGTATTATTATTCAGTTGTATGTTGGCTTCCTGTAATGGATTTAACTTTAATTCTAAACATCCCTTTTCTCTCCATTAATTCCCCCAAATAGTCAAATTACAATTTTTGGTTACCTCCATCATCACTATTTGTATTATGATGACCATGTAAATATTATTTACAGCAAAAGCAAGTGGAATCCTATGGTATCTTTTTTTTTTTTTTTTTTTTAAGAGAGGAGTGGGGATGCAGGGCTCAATCCTACAATCCTAAAATCATGACCTGAGCCAAAATCAAGAGCCAGACGCTTAATTGACTGAGCCACCCAGACACCCTCTATGGTATCCTTTCTTGTACAACTTTTTATTTGTCCTAAAGTTAATAATTATCTTATTTTCTTTTGCTTAATTTTCTGTGTTGCCTATTTGAAACACTACTCTCCTTTCTTTTACATTTTTGTTTTCCCCAGAGTTCATAATTGCTTAGTTTTTCCTTTTACTTAATTTTCTGTGCATCTAGCCAAATAGATCATCAGAACTACCAAGCATCTATTTTACCAATATTATTTGTGGAAGTGGTCAAATATACTAGATAATCTACCAATCTTCTACCTCCTCTTCTTCTCTGTCCCTCCCCCCAGACCTCCTTGAATAATCCTTCATCCTCCTTCTCCAGTATGAGGTGATTTTTTTTCTAGTGTCTGGAAATTTCATATGATAAGCCTTTGGTGAGAATGTTTTATGAAGAGGACACTCAATTGGCCCTTTCTAATTCTCAAGGAATTGTCTACTCACTATAAGAAATTTTATATTAACAGTTTTATATAAGCAGATTTTGAAAGCGTGCTTTAAATATCTACTAGCATACAAAGACTGCCTTCATCTTCTGGCTGAGTAGGTTTTCAAAGGGAATTCTCCTAATAATGGATAAAGTACCACATCTGGATGCCTGAAATGTCTGTGATTAAAAGTAGGATTTGGTAATATGAAATTCCACTTCTATTTTTTTGACATGTATATTAACCTTAGGGTGAATTACCTAAATTTTGAATCCTAGATAATTATTAAGAATATATTCCCAGGGGCGCCTGGGTGGCTCAGTGGGTTAAAGCCTCTGCCTTCGGCTCAGGTCATGATTCCAGGGTCCTGGGATCGAGCCCTGCATCGGGCTCTCTGCTCAGTGGGGAGCCTACTTCCCTTCCTCTTTCTCTGTCTGCCTCTCTGCCTACTTGTGATCTCTGTCAAATAAATAAATAAAATCTTTAAAAAAAAAAGAATATATCCCAATTTCTTGTTACTCTCAAACTCATAATGGCACTTGCCACTATGAAAACTAGTTTTTAATATATGGAAGTTAAATACTATTTGAAAACAAAAGATATTTTAAAAATTTGTTTTACATACTATATTTTTTAGCTGCATTAGAAGCATTACACAATAATAGGGATTAACTATACTAGTTCCAATAATACCTTTCCTCCCTGATACTTTATACATGCAGAATATTTGCTGAATTCGAACTGGGTCCTACTAAGTAGGGCGATAGCCTTGTTTTCCTTTACTGAAGTAGAAATTAAGGCCACTGCAATTCATGACTAGGTTTTCTTATGGGGACTTTTTGTTCCTAGATGATGCATTCCCCTGTAAAGGAGAATTAGTGTTTTCCTAAATAATCCACTATGTAAATCAGGAATGGTGCTGATTCTTTAGAAAAGGAGAAATTATTCTCAGTGTGTTTCAATATATTTTAATTCCATTCTTTTGAGATTGATGCAATTCAAGTGGCATGCTATTCAGTTGAATTCTTGTGGAACATAGCTCTATACTTTCATTTGATTTATTTTATTTCCTGAGAACATCACTGGAAGAAACAATGTTTTTGAATCCTTAAGATCTTGGTTGAGATGCTCAGCCCCAAGCCTTTTACAAGCAGAGATTAAATGTCTGGATCAAATTCTCCTCCCAGAATGCACTGTTACTGGAATGCCCCTGGCCTCTGTCTAGACCTATAGTTTTGAAGCAACTATACACCAACCCTTCGCCCTTCCTTTTCTGTCTTCAGTCGTATTGTCCACTGAAAGTTGTGGACACACATAGGAGTGGTAATTGCCAGGGGCAGGTTTAGGCTGTCTTGTTTGCCTGAGGGTTTTTCCCCCCATATTTTTAAGAATTTGGTGGTGGGGGGGCGGTTCACACTGAGGAGTGGTGGAAAACAGAGAAACACTTACTGGAGATTATGGTAGGATTTCTAGCGGTTTATCAATGGGTTGTTCCTGACTTCCCTGTTTGGTGTCCCAAAACTTAGAAAATTGAAGGTGCTTTTCTAATATCTCCATTTCAAGTGACGTCCACGTGTAGAAAGGGTGTTAGTGATGAATTTGGTGCAGTAATTTATTTCCAGGGTAGTGAGGGAATTTCCCCTGGATTTGAGTAGGCACGATAGATTCTAAAGCCATCTCTAGGGATGCTGTACATTTCTCCTGAAATTCTGGATCCTTGAAAATGAACAATTTTGCTATTTGGGTATCTTGTGTAAGGTATTTCCTGGCACTTGCATTTATCTTGCATTACTGGAAGCTTATCAAAAATAAAATAAATAAAATAAAATAAATGTGTGTACTCAATCAATTGACTATGAAAACATTTGGTTTGTTTCATCAGCTAGATTCAACATCACTTCTCTCTGAGGAACAGTTAAGGTGTCTTCTGGATGAATGCACCCTCAAACAAAAGTCCATGATTAGACTACCTTCAGAAAGAGAAAAGGAAGACATGGAGGCTATAACACCAGAGGTCCCCCATCTTTCCAGATCTATCCTCTCTGAGCTTCTAAAGGGATTAGAAACAACGGTCAAAAGCTCTGAGGTGAAAGACTCAGATATGCCTGAGAATACGGAATGTGAAACACTTACAGGCTACTATCTCACCAAAGCCTTGACTGGGCGTTACACAGCCCAGGCCCTTGTCATTGAAGCAGAGAATTTGAAATGCCTCCAGTTTTCCAAGGACGAGGTTATTATTGACACAAAAGACTACTTTATGTCGAAGACTCTTGGCATTGGAAGACTGAAGAGGCCCTCTTTCTTGGATGATCCACTGTATGGCATGAATGCGAGCCTTTCATCTGAAGACCAACATCTGAAAGTCCACGCTGCAGAGAAACCAGAAACGGGTAAGGCTTGGAGAATATGTATATCGGTGAATTATTACTTGGAATCTCAACATAAAGATGTTACAGTTTCAGGTAGAGCATGATAGGAGTTACGTTTGTAAATCACAGATGGTGGCAATAGCATGAAATAGAACATTTATCAATGTTTGTGTGAGACCAAGGTTGAGATTCCTACTCTTATGACATACATTTTTTTCTAATGGTATTGAATACCTATTCTTAGTACTTATACAGGAGACAGTGATGAATTCAGAATAAAGACAAATTGGTTGGAACAGATGCAAATAATTTCAATAGATTTGCTTAGTTATTTAACTTCCAAATTTCAGTGATGGCAATTTATTCCAAGGAATGAATTTGTAAAATGTGAAATACATTTTATTAGTGGTTTCATTAGTTTCTGTACAAACTTCCTGTCCCAGCTACTTGTATATACTCAGGTGTTTTGTCTTGTTACAATGCCATTTTACAGTGGTATAATGGTACAGGTTGTAAATACTATGGACAGTTTTTGACAGACACAAATATTCAATCATTTATCTATGTTAGAAGTCTATTTAAATAGACTCAACTTTTCTTCTAATGTAGATGTCTCTATTGGTCAATCTATTGATTATGGTATATATTTTCTATTAAGCCTATATCAATCTCTATTATCTCCATACTACCTATTAAATCTAGACTCTACTAATTCTGAACTAACTCCTCAGTGCCATATTTCTCACTGCCTGCCAGAAAGCTCCATGTAGTTACGGCCTCAGTCTGATTTCCTCATCTTTCCTTTTAACTCAGATTTTCCTCTTTCCCTTCTGTTTCCTCCATCACCCGGGCTCAAAATTTGAGTCATCATTGAATCTCCTCGCTCTTTTGCTCCCCACCTTCAACCTTCAGTATTGTTTGTTCTGCTTCTGCAGCGTCTCCCATGCCCATCCCTTCCTCGTTCTTCCTGCTGCCTCAGCTGGACCACTGTGATGATTCCCGGACCAGTCCTCCCACCTCTGGTTTCTTCCCTCCTCCAGCCGTCGTTGACTACCACCAAACGAATCCCTCCAAAGTCTAGCTTTGATAACCACACTTCCACAGCTTGGAAAAGTTCTGTAGCTCTCCACTGCCTACTGAATATAATCCAAATTCTTTCCCTTGCTGGTCCAGGCCTCCACAATCTGACTTCCTTCCATCCATTCCTAGCCAGTCTCTAGTCTTCTACGTGTTATTCAGGTCATAGCTAATCTGGTCTTGGGATTTCCAGGGCTTTCCTCTGCCCCTGGATAACCCCTATACCTTTTTCTTTCCCTGAAGAATGTTCAGGTACCACTTCCCAACCCCATCCTCTCTGAATGTAACCTTCCCTTCTTCCTTTTTTAAAAAGTTTGATTTTCCCTCCGAATGTCCAAGACCCTACGTCCCCTATCAGGTCATTTCACACACATTGTCTTGAAGTTCTTAGGCGCACACACACCTTCTCTTTCTTAAAATGGTGTGATTTTTTAAAAAAAGATTCCATTTATTTATTTGAGAGAGAGGCAGTGAGAGAGAACATGAGCGAGGAGAAGTTCAGAGGGAGAAGGAGACTCCCCGTGGAGCTGGGAGCCTGATGCGGGACTTGAGCCCGGGACTCCGAGATCATGACCTGAGCCGAAGGCAGTCCAACCAACTGAGCCACCCAGGCGTCCCAAAATGGTGTGATTTTTTGAGGACAAAGATTCTATCTTTGATTTATTGTTACATCTCCTTTGATGTCCAAAGTGCTGCCTTAAACTAAGTGCCTGTTTAAGAAATGAAACTTTAAATTGCCCAGTTTTAGAATAATATGCTGAAAATGTGGTTCACATTTACTCTTCACATTATGAATGAAAGCAGGTGGTATTGCTTAAGAATTATGCAAGCCTCCATGCTATATAAAGATTTGCAACTTTTTTCTTTTTTTAATGAAATTTTACAAGCTATGAAGTCTGTATCCAGCTAAGAGTTCTTTTTTATAACATGCAATTCCATCAGATGGGTGCGTTCTGCCTTTCCCCGCTAAGGATCTTCATTTAGTAAACTGGGAAAACTTTGTTCTTCCCTAAGATCCTGGTGTATTTTCTTTCTATTTGGATAAAGGGTTTTTATTAGGGAAAACATCTGCATCTCCTCTTTGTCTATTGTAGGCAAACTTACTAAGTTAGAAGTGATGATTTGTTGCATATGCGATCTCATCCCCATGGAGTCTGTGTGGAAGGGGGTTTAGAACAGTACTTTACTAAAATATGACTTGACTTCTGTGTGAACTTGGGTCACACTGATGTATATCTGTCTCTGAGTAGAACTGACAAGACAGAATGAACTAGAACTTAATGTGACTTGATGGAAAGAAGCTGCGGTGGCTTACCTCTAACTTCACAGAACATGCCTCGGAAGGCACCAGATAATCCTAATGTATGATTATAACAACCCCTGAGAGTATGGAGGATGAAGATGGCATCATGATGAATCTGTAAACCATATTTTATTTTCCACTTATTATATAACAGGCTTTAAGGAATAGGTCCTACGTTATCATCTTGAATGCCTGTTAGCATATCTGAGGTTGGAGGTTTTAATTTTACTAACCTCAGTGTTTACGATTAAAATACTTTGCTAATCAATTTTATTCTAAATACTAAATTGTAATTATGTGCTTTCTATGAAAGCGAACACCAAAACTGAATGCCATGCCTGCTTTCTTGGCACAAAGCCCTTTACAGATGTAACTTGAATGAGGAGTCTCAGTGTTTTCAGCTGATACGTTATATTCAGGTCTTTCTTAGGAAAACAGTGACATGTGAATGTGATTCCAGGTGGGTTTCTACAGACTGGACTGAACTAAGAAAAACCAGTTATCATTTTATCTTTCAGTAGCAGATATTATTGATATATACTTTTCTTTTTCTTGAGGAACTGAGGTCTGTTCCAAGTATTAAAATTCTTCTAAAAGGCCAAGTCAGATAAAACGTCAAAAAGAGAACCCAGCTGAATGATATCGAGGGCCAATTTAAATTGTGGTATTGAGAGATAAGGATCTACCTCACAGCTGTATTCAAAGTTCTATTTTTCTTGTTTGTACTTTAGGCTTAGCGGTAAATACTGATAATTGACTTTCTGCTTACAAGGTCCAGTAAATTCAGGGATGCCTGGGTGGTTCAGCTGGTTAAGCGTCTGCCTTCGGGATCGAGGGGTTCGTGGGATGGAGTGCCAGGTTGGGCTCCTTGCTCACTGGGGAATCTGCTTCTCCCTCTGCCCACCCCTCACCCCGCTCATGTGCTCTCTCTTAAAGAAATAAATAAAATCTTTTTTAGGGGCCCCTGGGTGGCTCAGTGGGTTAGAGCCTCTACCTTCAGCTTGGGTCGTGGTCCCAGGGTCCTGGGATCGAGCCCCGAATCAGGCTCTCTGCTCGGCGGGGAGCCTGCTTCCCTTCCTTTCTGCCTGCCTCTCTGCCTACCTGTGATCTCTCTCTGTCAAAGAAATAAATAAAATCTTTAAAAAAAATCTTTTTAAAAAAAGTTCCAATAAATTCAGTGTTGTACTCACTCCCTGTTGGGGGTTTAGGGGATTGGTAAAGAGTGTTTTCTCGGGACGTCTGGGTGGCTCAGTTGGTTGGACGACTGCCTTCGGCTCAGGTCATGATCCCGGAGACCTGGGATCGAGTCCCGCATCAGGCTCCCAGCTCCACGGGGAGTCTGCTTCTCCCTCTGACCTTCTCCTCGCTCATGCTCTCTCACTGCCTCTCTCTCAAATAAAGAAATAAAATCTTAAAAAAAAAAAAAAAAGAGTGTTTTCTCTTCTCTACCGAGATGAGAACCCATTTCAAGACAGAGGGATTCTGAGGAAGGCACAGAGCAAGGAGTTTGGCTTCATTGCTGATGAAACATAGGGGGTTGCTGTGACCTGGGTGGGCAGCCCAATGGTCTTCCAAACGCTGCGTCCTCAGTGAACTGACGCACGCAGTCACCGGGGAAGGTGAAAAGCCTCAAGCCTCACCTGTGGAGACCTATCCAGGTGGAACCACTAGCTGGGCAGGGTGGCGTGCTGACTCTGTGGAGGAAGGGGCGGGCCGGGCATGCTATTTCTTCCCCCGAACTCACTGATCAGGAGCTGGCTCTTCTCCCTGGAGGCCCGTGGAACAAGATGGCGCGATGGCGCGAGGTGGGTTTCGTCCCCACTGTAAGTCAAGCCCGAGGAGAGCAGGGAGTAAGCGTTCTTTGCCACCACGTCACCTCTGAGACACCCCCGAATACGCTGGTACTCCACAGAGGAAGCCCTTCAGGTCTGTGGTTAGTCTGGTGTTGAATCAAGTTATCTTATGTCGAGTTGCTTTCCAGAGAATTCCAACAAAAAGTTGTCCCTGTGTGTACGGTGTACTCTTTCCCACCAAGCATTTGATCTACTTATCAAGTTCATATAGTGAAGAAGAAAATATGAATAACGAAAGCAACAGTAGTAGCATAGGGCAAAAAGGGACACCAAGTCAGTCACGTAGTAAAGAAAGGGGTCAGAGTTGTATTAACTCTTCAAGGGAAACAAAGTGGAATTTTCCCATAGGACCCGTGTAGTGAATGGTGTCTAAAAAATTTTTATAACAAATGAGTCAGGTATGTTTGTTTTAAAAATAACAACCTTAAATGAAAACTTCGGGCTACTTACTGTCTTGGTTGGCTCAGGAGTGTCCTGGTTTCACCATCCAATGTTTCTTGTCCTTGGAAACCCTTCGTCTCTGGCAAACTGGGATGATTGGTCAGTGTAAATTGAAACTGAGAACAAAAGCCCAGAGGGCAAATTAATTACTTAAAGCTTGCAGTAGTCTGGTAAGTGGCAGGATCCCAGACTAGAAGCTAGAGGAGCAGAGGGAGGCTGGGCGTGCCCACCCACCAGCAGGATCTGGCCTAGTGGTTGGGAGTCTGGGCTCTGGGTGAGGCAGATCCAGCATTGAATGCTTGCTCTCTTAAGCGGTGATCTTAGGCAAGTTACTTAATCTATCTCCTCGACACCTTAGTATCTTTATCTGTTAAGATCAGATGGTTTTAATACTTCAATAAGGATCAAACGAGAAAGTCCACATAAAATGATTATGTCAGTGACTGGACTTGGTCGGCTTACATGGGATAGTAGTAGTCCCTCTTTTTTTTTTTTTTTTAAAGATTTTATTTATTGATTTATTTGACAGAGACAGGGAGAGAGGGAATATAAGCAGGGGAAGTGGGAAAGGGAGAAGCAGGCTCCCTGGTGAGCAGGGGGCCTGATATGGGGCTCAATCCCAGGACCCCAGAATCATGACCTGAGCCAAAGGCACACACCTAACTAACTGAGCCACCGAGGTGCCCCAGTAGTAGTCCCTCTTTATTTGAGGTTTCAGCCACCTGTGGTCACTAGCCTTCCGGAAGCAGGTGATTCTCCTGGCCTGTTGTCAAGGTTAATGGTAGGCTAACACTGTGTCACAATGCCTATGTCATTCACTTTCATCCCATCATGTGAGTGATTTATCACCTCACATTATCACAACGAGAGGGGTAAGTATAGTACAAGGCATTTTGAGAGAGACTATGTTCACATAACTTTTATTACAGTAAGTTATAATTGTTCTATTTTATTAGTATTGTTTTTAATCTTTTACTGGGCCTAATTTATAAATTAAACTATCAGAGGTATGTATGTATAGGAAAAATCATAGTATATATGGGGTTTGGTACTATCCATGGTTTCAGGCCTCCATTGAGGGTCTTAGAACACATTCCTTGTGGATAAGAGGGACTTGTATTTAACATTTAATCAGGAGATTTCCCATAAAAGCCTGGACTTCTGACTTTTCTGACAAATAAGCAGGTCCTTCCACCAGTGAGGAGAGCTGAGGAGCAGATGTTCCTCATGGAGGAGGCATGGGGGACAGGGTCCCCGTCTGCCCCTCTCGACTTCATGTGCCTGGCCCTTTGGAGCCGTATGATTTCCATACCATGTTATAAGCCTCTGCTGCTTCGAGTGTGGCCCAGTTACTGGGGGCTTATTAGAAAACCTACTGACTCATAATTTGCACTTTAATAAGATCCCCCAATGATGCTTACTGTGAGGTTCGAGAAGAACTGTTACAAAGCACAGATCATCAGGATCTTTGGGGAGTGTTTTGCTTCTTGTTTTATACCTGTGTCCAAGGCCCTAGCCTAACTTCCAGAAGTCGGAGTCCCTGGTATGGAGCATTCAGTCTGTCAAATTAATGCAAGCTACAAGATTATATATTACATAGCTACTATACAAGATATAGTATAAGCTTGTATATACAGGGTATATACAAGATTATATATTATATAGCTACTATAAATATTTGAGAAATATGGATTTCAGTATAGACATCAGAAAGCTAATTATGTTATTCCATTGAGGTCCTCAGAACAAGTTGACCAACCACGACAACTGTGCAGTCTGATACTCCATGTTGAAAAATTGCCCATCAGAGGATTTGTTTGGTTGTAACTTCCTCCTTATTTACCATCAATTTTTATTTTAGTTTGAGTATAGTTCACATGCAGTGTTAAATTAGTCTCAGGCATACAATATAGGGAGTCATCACTGATTGTAAGTTTGGAACGGAACTTGGGGTGGTTGTAGTTGGATTGGTGTTTGTGAAGGATGGTGCAGTTGTGAAGGGTACGTGTGTTAGTGTATGTCCTTACTCTGACCACCCAAACAGTTTCATAGGCACTAGATAGTTTTGAGAAAGTTTTCTTTGTTGTAATACAGGCTTTCTGGTTTGTAGTGGAGTGCTGAGATTCTAAAATAGTAACACTACTAGCTAACTTTTTTTTTTTCCGTTAAAAAATATGTTGGCTTGCTCTTAGGGAAATTCTTAACTCATTGTTGCTTTGATGGGGTTTTGTTTCTCTCAAACTGTGTGTGCCCTCAGGACTCCTAGTTATTATTTGTTAAATTCCTTTTTCAAGACAACTCATTGCCTTTCAGATGTACTTAGTAACTTAACTCCCCCAAATTTATTGGATCAAAATATCAGAGTTGCTATATGAGAGATTTCCACAGTTCATTACCATTTGATGTAATACTTTAGCTAAGTTTATATTCAATGAATTTATCTTAAGTAACTTTCAACTAATTTTCTTTCATGCTTTTTTTCATTCTTGATTTGAGGTGGGCTTTTCATGAGAATATGTGCCAGCAATTATTTTCTTCATCTCATAAAATATCACTTTATCATTTTGTTTAGTAGTGTCAACAATGGAATTTTGGAGAGATTTGGTACTTAATTGTAATGTATTATTCTTTTATCAGTTAATAAGAACTTGTGATTCCAGTTCTTCATTCAAATTGGGTAAAATGAAAAAGTTAAGATCCTAACTGTGGACTAGATCTGTGCACCAGCAGTCCTGGAAGCTTGTTAGAAATGCAGAGTCCCAGGCCCTGCTCCAGACCCACTGTCTCAGGGTCTGCATTGTAACAAGGTTGTCCAGCAGGTGATCTGTGCACTTGTTAAAGTGGGAGAAGCTCTGGACTAGATGGTTGACTAGTCCTACTGTAGGATTATCTATGGTGGTGGTGAAAATAATGTCAGAAAGTATCTTCTTTCCATCTGCTCAATCCCACCTTTTTCTTCTTAAATTTCATTTTAATGAAGATCCTGCCTTCTCCAGATTGTCTTATCTCTCTAAGCATACCTCCCGTCTTGCTTTTGGGTAACCTTCCCTTTAGCCACCAAAAGCAAGCATGTCCTACCTTGAGTTCTCAACTCTTTCATGGTTGATAATTTATTTGGAGACACGTATAACTGGTATGGGATCATTTGTGGTCTGTATATTTGGTGTCTGCCTCAGATATGTCTGGCATTTTAAGCTATACCAAGTCCATCCCTTCGTCAATGCCTCTTACATTGGCAACATATTAGAATCGCTTGATGAGATTTAAAACAGACCAACGCCTTGGTTCCATCCTAGGTGAATTAAATCTATTTCTAGGGGTTGGCTCTGGACATCAGTATTCATTCATTAAGGACATTGTTCTAGGATATAAGGAATAGGACACAACCCCAACTCTGAATTATTTCATTGTCTGCTGATGAAGGCAGGCACTTGAGCAGGAAATCACAGCAGGGGGGAGACAAGAGTAGTAAGAATTTTGGGACAAAGTCCACGGCCACACTACAGAGGGAATGATGAACACTAGGGAGATGGGGAAGTAATGTTCAAGTTCAGCCTGCAAGGATGAGGGTCATTTACTGGGTGGGCAAGAAGAACAACACTCCAGATAGAAGAAATAGTACCTGGGAAGGCCTGGGCCACTCTTACCATTCCTCATCTCCTGTGTGGGATATTGAGGTTTGCTTCTCCTCTATCCCACCTTTCTCCCTGCTTATTTTTCATCTGTGTGTTGGCAATGCCACTATGTTTCTCACTTGACTCTCTGAAGAGAGACTAATTTTGCCCTTAATGATTAGGCTGATTTTTAAAAATAACAGCATTATCGACCTATATTTTATATATGTATTCATTTCAATACATTCAATATAAATGTATTCATTTCCTGTGGTTGTCACAACAAATGATCACAACAGAAACCTAGATCTCTCAAAGATCTAGAGGCCTGTGGTCTGAAATCAGAGTCAGCAAGGCCATACTCTGCCTGGAGGCTCTAGGGAAAAATGCCCCCTTGCTTTTCCAGTGTCTCAGGCTTTTGACATTTTTTGGCTTTCTTGCTTTGTGGCCTCCTCCTGCCAATTTCCACTTCTGTTTTCACATTGCCGTTCTCTCTGTGTGTCTCTCCAGTCTGCCTCTGCTTTTCTCTTGTAAGGATGTTTGTTACTGAACCTATGGCCTACCTGGACGAATCCAGGATCATCTCAAGATCCTTAACAGATCTGCAAAGACCCTTTTCCCAAGGAAGGTAACTTTCGTAGGTTTGAGTGATTAGAATGTGGGGACATAACATTTTTTGGCCACCATTCAATAGTACTTTTACAATGCAGTGGTTTTTATAGTCACAGAATTTTGCATCCATCACCACTCTGAATCTGACATTTTCCTCACCCCTCAGACAAATGCTATACCCATGAGTAGTCACTCCCCATTTTTTCCCAATGCCCCCAGCCCTAGGCAACCACTAATCTGCTCTCTGTCTCTGTGAATTTGCCTAGTTTGGACATTTCATATAAACAAAATCATAAAAATATGTGGCCTTCTGTGTCTGGCTTCTTACACTTTGCAAAATGTTTTTAAGTTTCACCCACGTTGTAGCAGGCTTTCATACTCTATTCTTTTTTATATTGAATGCTGATCTTGTAGGACCTTGTCCATACAAGGATCTTGTAGGACTATACCGAGTTTGTTTTTTTTTTCTCCATTCATCAGTGGGTGGACATTTGGGTTGTTTTTACTTCTTAGCTGTTGTATGTAATTCTGCTATGAAAACTAGCCTATAGGACACCTGGGTAGCTCAGTCAGTTAAGCATCTGCCTTCAGCTCAGATCACTATCTTGGGGTCCTGGGATTGAGTCCCGCATCAGGCTCCCTGCTGAGCAGGGAGCCTGCTTCTACCTCCACCTCCTGCTCCCCCCTGCTTGTGTACTCATACTCTTTGACAAATTTTTTTTTTAATTAGAATTAAAAAAAAAACTTATTCATTTATTTGACACAGAGGGAGAGGTAGAGAGAGAGCATAAGAAGGGGGAGCAGCATACAGGGAAAAGCAGGCTCCCCGCCGAGCAGGGGCCCCAATGCAGGACTCTATCCTAGGACCCTGAGACCATGACCTGAGCTGAAGGCAGATGCTTAACCAACTGAGGCACCCAGATGTGCCAAATGAATAAAATCTTTTAAAAAAACAAAAGCAACTGGCCAACAGATTTTGGGGTGGATGTATGTTTTCATTTCCCTTTGGCATATATGTAGGAGTAGAGTTATTGGGTCTGTGGTAACTTTTTGAGGAGTTGCTGGACTTTTCCAAAGTGGGTGTACCATATTACATTCCCACTAGTGGTGGATGAGGGCTTTGGTTTTTCTCGTTTCTGGATTCAATTTTATCGTTGTCTTTTAGTTGATTCTCTTATCACTTCTGCCTTCTCTGGTAATCTCACTAGGTTGGGAGAATATTTCCATACCATTTCTGTTAGTGTCACATGTCTTTTCTTGCACAGTGAAGAAACGGCAGGTGGTCAATTCTTATTCACCCTGAATGTCACATTTTCTTTTGGTTTCACCCTGTTTCCCAGAAATAATGCAAAGCAAACAACGATGGAAGTTGATGCCATCTCCAGATCCATAACCATTTTAGTTCTTAAAACGTAGAAAGTTTTCTCTTCGCTGTAAGCTAAATGAAGGCAAGTGCCTTCTCTTTTGTGTTTTCTTGTAAACTTTGTATGCAGCTTGTGATGAGTGTTCAATTAAGTATTAAATGAGAATGGCTGTTGTCTCGTGTAAAATGACTAACTGTTGTGTAGGTTGAATAATTTTTCCTAATTGTGCACAAATTCTGATAACCTAACCACTTTGGTTATTGTTTTCAATGCACAGATGAACAGGAGACTGAAGATAGGATGGAAGAATGTAAAGAATCTTAAGCAAAGACTTGCTGGGCGTGTTTTAAGAAAGTTGGGTAAATTCAATTACATAATTTTTTCTGAATTCTTATATTCAATGACTGCAGTTATAGGGACCATTCCTCAAATAATGATTTTAATATTTGGATTTTCTCTACCTGGATTATATTTCTTTGATATTTTTGAGACTTGGGGTACAATTGGTCAGTGTGTTTTTTTTTTATTGAAATTTCTTATAAAATTGTATTTTATTGCCAATCTTGTAACATTGGGGATACATTATAGAAACCAACATTTTATGTATGTGTGAGTTATGTTAAAACTAGCCTAAGTGCTATGATGACTTTGTTTGATTTTATGTGTTACAACTTCATTGGGATTCAGACAGATTTAATCACTGTGAATTCTTACTTGGGCCCTGATTTTCCAGATTTCCTCCTCTCTGATGTCTGGTGGTAAGTATAACTTGCCAAAGGAAAAAAAACAAACAATTTTCTCAACAAAGCAATGTTAGCATAGACTTTGGTCTCTTATTAGCAGTGATACTTTGCTTAAACAGGAGTTTGACTGAATTACTTGATTTAAAAAAAATTTTATTTGAAAGCAAGAGAGAGAGTGAGAGACTGAGCGAGCACAAGCAGGCAGAGAGGCAAGCAGAGGGAGAGGGAAAAGTAGGCTCCCTGCTGAGTAAGGAACCTGATGCAGGACTTAATCCCAGGACTCTGGGATCATGACCTGAGCCAAAGGCTGTCGCTTAACTGACTGAGCCACTCAGGTGTCCCTGAATTAATTGATTTTTATTATCAGTTATCTTTCAGAATGCAGCAACTATATCATCCTGTTGGAGAGGGTATTTATGTCGGAATTTTGAGCCAGAGGTTCTATGCCTTTATTTGATTGAACCAATTTAATAATCTTCTCATCTCTGAAGCAAATTCTGTGGCCAGGGGATGGGCTGTGATAATTGGTGTAGTCAGGGATTCATGCTTGCTTTTTCTAGATGGGAGTTGGGTTAATCTCCCTGGAATAACATGTAGAAAAAAGTAAGCAGTAGCAAGACATAATCACATAAACCCCTACTGTTTCCCATTGAGAATGCTATGGTAAACCCTCTAATTTTTAAATAGCTTGAAGATGGGAGGGGATAAATAATAAATAATTATTAAAATATTAAATAATGTGTTGATGCTCTCCATGTTAGACTGACAGCTGTCATAGAAAGAGACAATCACTTTCTAGATAGTAATTTGATACACACCTCTTAAAAGGACCACATAAAGAGGTCTTCTAAATCTTCTTTTTGGTTAGTCTTATGTTACACTGGTAATGGATGGATGATATTCTTGAAACATGGGTATTAATCAAAATGCTATAAACACCATATAGAGAGGGAAAAGGGAAGATACTCAGACTTTTTTCTCTAGAGTGCACTAGAAGAAAATAGAAAGCAGCAAAGATCAGCTACTTAAGAAAAGTTGTGTGGTTCTATTTTAAGAGAGGTTTGTCTAGTTACAGGTTAGTGACTTGGATTCATGAGAACAATTTATGTCCGCACTTTTGGACAATGAATTGGCACTACAAGTCCAGTTTATTTCTGATGAAAAAGAAATGAGCAGGTGATCGTGCTGCCTTTAATGAAGTTTGAGTGATGGGTATGTTGCATGACTATTTTTTGCTCACCTATTTTCATCACCTGTTAGTGGATGATGTTAATGATGACTTTAAAAAATGAATTCTGTGCTACTATTTTCAGAGGAATCGATAGGGAATTTCTTTTTTGAGCTGCCTCTTTCAGTTGACATGAAAATAACAACAGTTCTTTTCAATGTCAATGTGTGACAGTGTAATTCATCTGGATGTGAAGGATTTTGTTGGGGGGGTACCAGCAGAAGTTAAAGTCATGCTTTTAGACTCTCCTAGGAATGACATATGTGTTGTAAGGTTTGAGTCAGGGGAGAGGTGGCATGGGTGGGAATTTGGAGTGGTGACAGAGAGGAGCCATTTTGGCCCAATACCCTTTTTGAGGAGCTAAGCTTTCTAAACCCGTGCTTCTGGTATTTGAGTGTGTATGTGTGTGTATAGGGGTGTTGAGAGCTTATGGCTTCCTGATATGTTTCTGCAAATGGTATTTGGGGTATAGTGAGCCTTTATGTTATAGAAGTTTAAGAGAAAGGAAGGAAGACTGAATGATCTTAAATAATGGATTTTGCCATTGAAAGAGCTGACACCATTCATTCCATAGCATGTCAACTGAAGGGACCTCTAACAGGGACTGGTAAGCTGAATATAGACTATAATTCAGATGAGATCAGGTACAATCAGGGGTATAATGTAATACAACATGAAGACTCCAGGTTTTGTTTTAAATATTATCCTGTAAGGGAGAAAATGTTATTAAAAATCCGTGCTTTCCCAAAGATACAACTGTAGTGAAAAGAAGGGCCATATATACCCCAATATTCATAGCCACAATGTCCACAATTGCCAAACTGGGAAGAGTCTAGATGCCCTTCAACAGATGAATGGATAAAGAAGATGTGGTCCATATATACAATGGAATATTACTCAGCCAACAGAAAGGATGAATACCCAACTTTTGCATCAACATGGTTGGGATCGGAGGAGATTATACTGAGTGAAATAAGTCAAGTAGAGAAAGTTAATTATCATATGGTTTCACTTACTTGTGGAGCATAAGGAATAACATGGAGGACATTAGGAGAAGGAAAGGAAAAGTGAATTGGGGGCGATCGGGGGAGGGGGGAGATGAACCATGAGAGACTGTGGACTCCTAGAAACACAAACTGAGGGTATTAGAGGGAAGGGGGGTTGGGGGGATGGGTGAGGCTGGTGGTGAGTATTAAGGAGGACACATATTGCATGGAGCACTGGGTGTTATAGGCAAACAATGAATCTTGGAACACTATATCAGAAACTAATGATGTGTGATGATTAACATAACACAATAAAAAAGTAAAGATAAAAAAATGTAATAATGACACAAAGTATAGGAATAACTTCATGCACCAAAAAAAAATATCAGTTTTTATTTTAAGGTTCCTTCTAGACCTGAGTCTTTGCCCTGAAACAAGAGAGAAGAAAAAGCATGTAAGAGAATCTTTAGGATCTTAAAATTTGAGCTTTTTCTGCTTTTGACTTCTCAAGAAAACAACTGGCACCACCTTTATTGTAAATTCCTGAAGGACCTGAAGTTTATTGCCCTTCAGTCCAACTCTCTCTGGACAACAGGACAATAAACTCTCGTAGCAGGAAAAAGGTTTCACTCTGATGGCATAATTCTAATTCTTAACAAGCCCTTTGTTTCCATATAGCCTACTGATTTGAAGGTGAGTCTCAGAGTAAACATGGAACATGCCTGGAAAAAAGCTCCTGTTCCTATACCCTTTTTCTGTCCTATCGGGATTTTTTTTTTATTATGTTCAATTAGCCAACATAGAGTTCATCATTAGTTTTTGATGTAGTGTTCAAGGATTCATTAATTGTGTATACACCCAGTTCTCATCACCACACGTGCCCTCCTTAATACCCATCACCTGGTTACCTCCTCCCCTCACTCCCCTCCCCTCTGAAACCCTCAGTTTGTTTCCTGGAGTCCATATTCTCTCATGGTTTGTCTCCATCTCTGATTTCTTCTCATTCAGTTTTCCCTTCATTCCCTATGGTCCTCCATGCCATTGCTTATGTTACACATATGAGTGAAACCATATGATAATTGTCTTTCTCTGTTTGACTTACTTCACTTAGCATCATCCCCTCCAGTTCCACCCATGTTGATGCAAATGGTGAGTATTCAGCCTTTCTGATGGCTGAGTAATTCCATTGTGTACATGGACCACATCTTTATCTATTCATCTGTTGAAGGACCTCTTTGGCTGTTGTGGGCATTGCTGCTATGAACATTGGGGGTACATGTGCCCCTTGTTTTCACTGTCCTATTAGGATCTTTTCAGTGACTGTAGGCTTGCTACTTAAAAGTGAATTAGAATTCTCTTCCAAGACTTGCCATGTTTGTGCTCCTCTTAGAAGGAATGGTGTCCTTTTTGAAATAATTATCTTTCAATTCAGTTTTCCAAACTCTGTGACCCTTTCGATACCTTCTAGTGCTTGATTCTTTACCTGGGTACCATAAAATGATTTGGCAGTTTATGCTTCAATATGATTATGCTACCTTTGAAGGAGAAGTGTTTTTAGAATGAGAGACAAAAGTCAATAAGGAGAGTGTATCTCAAGTCTGTCAGTCATTTCTAGAGTTTTCTGGGCCCCAAAGCCAGACCTTTAGCCTGTTCCTAAGATTTTTGATTCTACCTGTTCTTATTAAAAATGGAAATTAATCAGCTGGTATTCTACATTCATTGTTAGCTCACCTGGAACTCAAGGTCTGCTTTTTTTTTTTTTTTTTTCTTTCAAGGTCTGCTTATTGTAATGCTTTGGCCTTCTCTTCAAAAACTAATCTTATACTTTGTATGTATACATAGGATTTCTTCTAAGTTCTTTTTTAGTGCTGTCTTTGACCAAAGGTGAATTCATTCCCTAAAAGGTGACATCTGTAGAGTTTGGCCCAACTTTTTTTTTTTTTTTTAAGACTTTATTTATTTATTGGATAGACAGAGATCACAAAGTAGGCAGAGAGGCAGGCAGAGAGAGAGGAGGAAGCAGGCTTCCTGCTGAGCAAAGAGCCCCATGCGGGGTGCAATCCCAGGATCCTGTTAACCCACCCAGGCGCCCCGGGCCCAACTTTGTAAGGATGGCTCTTCCCTCAGTATTACTTACTACTACTACTACTACTACTACTATACTACTACTACTACTACTACTACTATACTACTACTACTACTACTACTACTACTACTACTACCTTGCGGTCACCGCCTCCGTCGTCGCCGCCTCCTCCTTTCTTCTTATTCATCCTTAGTTTTTGATGCAGTGTTCCAAGATTCACTGTTTGCGTATAACACCCAGTGCTCCATGCAATACGTGCCTTCCTTAATACCCACCACTATACCCCCTTCCATATAAAATCCTCGGTTTCCTGGAGTCCACAGTCTCTCATGGTTCATCTTCCCTTCCAATTCACCCCCCCCCTTCAGTTTTCCTTTCCTTCTCCTACGTCCTCCATGTTATACCTTGTGTTCCACAAGTAAGTGAAACCATGTGATAATTGACTCTCTCTGCTTGACTTATTTCACTCAGCATAATCTCCAGTCCCATCCATGTTGATGCAAAAGTTGGGTATTCATCCTTTCTGTTGGCTGAGTAATATTCCATTGTATATATGGACCACATCTGCTTTACCCATTCATCTGTTGAAGGGCATCTTGACTCTTTCCACAGTTTGGCTTTTGTGGCCATTGCTGCTATGAACATTGGGGTACATATGGCCCTTCTTTTTACTACATCTGTATCTTTGGGGTAAATACCCAGTAATGTAATTGCAGGGTTATAAGGTAGCTCTGTTTTTAATTTTTGAGGAACGTCCACAGTTTTCCAAAGTGGCTGCACCAACTTTCATTCCCACCAACAGCGTAAGAGGGTTCCCCTCTCTCCACATCCTCTCCAACATTTGTTGTTTCTTGCCTTATTAATTTTTTCTATTTTGACTGGTATAAGGTGGTATCTCAATGTGGTTTTGATTTGAATCTCCCTGATGGCTAATGATGATGAACACTTTTTCATGTGTCTGTTAGCCATTTGTATGTGTTTATTGGAGAAGTGTCTCTTCATGTCTTCTGCCCATTTTTTGACATGATTGTTCTTTGGATTTTCAAGTTTGGGAAGTTCTTTATAGATCTTGGATGCCAGCCTTTAGTAGCACTTACTAATGCTTCTAGAAGCTCGTCTAATGCTTCTCCACAACATGCACTTGTGTAGCCCACCTAATGCTGTCATTCATGGGCCTGAAAATGGAGCTGTGAGAATTGTGTGCCCTTCGCTTGTTTTTCCCATTTTCATGGCTCTTCATAAAGACTGGACTGTACTTTGAGAAGGACTTAAAAGAGGACATTTCATTACCTTAGTAAAATATAAAATTATGTCCTGTAGGGGGCCCCATCTTGAGTCCTTGCTTTCCAAGATTTTTTTGTAAGTAGGTGCCATGCCCAGTGTGGAGCCTAACATGGGGCTTGAGCCCAGGAACCTGAGATCAAGACCAGAGTCAAGATCAAGTCAGATGCTTTGCCTACCAAGCCACTCAGGTGTCCCATTTTTCCTTTGTTTACTATGGTAAGCTCATGTTTTGTTCTTATTCTACAAATCCAGCAAATGTGTTTCCTGAGCAAATCTGTCTTTAATTATACAGGAACTGGGAATGTTACTAATATTTACTGTAATGTGTCCTTATGTATGCTATATTGCTTTAGGAATGGAATTTACCCCCACCTCCTAACAAAGCCAGCAGAGAACAAATAAACATGGATACAGTAAGTATAAATATAAATTTGTGTATGATTTATTGTTGTTCCTTGTACACAAGAAACAGTAATATACAACTTACACTGCTGTAGAATGTAAAATGGATAAAAATGTGTATAAAAAAAGCATTCCTAGAAAAAGGTATTGGCAAATAGTCAAAACTGGGAGGCAGGGTAACAAGCGAAAAACAAAACAAAAACCCCAACAATTCTTCAATTCAGTGTGCAAACGTTTTATAAAAATAGAAATACTAACTCTACAGGCAGTATTTCCTGATAAATTATTTAAATAGCATATCTACACAATCTGAGATCTATTCCAAGGGCAATGAGAAAATAATTTATAAAAATAAAGCAATGGTATATAAGATAGAAAAAACCCATAACTTTCAGAAAATGTATTTAACATTTCCATGCTATTTCCTTATTGGGAATACTTCTCTGCAAAGAATTTTTATACTATGTACAACATTGACTTTTTTTAAGGTACTACAGTAGCTTTAAGTTTGTAAGACACTTAAACTCTTTCTGCTTGATCCAAAAATTCTTTACTCAGTCACACAACAAATGAGGTAATATTTGTATAGAAGTTTCACCTTTGTTATTTTTCTTTTGGAAAAAATGAAAAAGTGTAGATGTTTTTCTTCTCCCTGGAAATAGGCACAAGGGCTGGGGTACAGAGAGTTTGAAAGGCTTCCTGGCTTTCCTTTGAAATTTAAAGACACTAGCAAATGGACAACTAATTCCACTTGAAAAGACAAAAATCCCAAATCATTCACTCTGAGCACAAAGTGAAGAGCCACTGGCTCTGATGTTCCTTGTGCCATTCTTGAGAGATTTGCTGATAAGTCTCCACTACCTGCTGTCAGACACTTTCCATATGAAACCTAGATTCCAGGTAGAACAGAGTTAATAAATAATCTGTATTTACAATCTTACAGTCATGAAGACTCCTAACAAAGCTGATATGGATAGTCCTTACGCTTCTTCCTGTTCCATGAATAGTCTTTCAGACAGATCCTCCAGAGCAAGTAAAAAATAAATATTTTACATTGTAAAGTGTTTGTAAAACAAAAACAAAACAACAAAAACTACAGTCTAAAAGAGTTGGACAACTCCATGAGATTTAGGAAAAAAAGACAAGGAATGTTTTAGTTGATAATTTTGTGCCTTTCTAACCATAAAAATATGAGCACGGCTGCCCATCCCTTTGGAGGCAGCCTGGTGCTCACTGAGATGGTAAGTTTTCTGATTTTCCTGCTGCATCTGCACAAGCTATGTGTGGAATAAAACCAATTTCATGGTAAGCAGGCAGGGGCAGCCAGCAGAGCCTTCCACCAGCTTAATTGTCACTCCCTATTGTGGTGACTATGGGGGAGAGGTGAGGGGTGGGGATCCCAGGGGCGGGAGGGAAGTCCAGAAGCCAGTCTTTCCCTCCCTTCCCTCCTTCTCTTAAGTGCCTGTGTACGTGGGTTAATCAGCTAACACTGGTCAGCATCATGAAATCCAGCAAGAGTCTTCCAATCCCCTGAAAATGACTTAGTACCGAACATGTAACAGCTCCTCCATCTTGTCTTCATACAATCATCTCTTGGGGAATGTGCCCTCCCCTTAGGGCTGTGGCCCCTAGTTCCAAGAGAGTCTATCAAACCTGGTGGCTGGCCAATTCTAGTGAGTCCTCCCTCCTCTCACGTGCCTGGAAGTGCTTTGGAGTCCACTGCTCCGAGCTGGCTTCCCGTTAGTACTCTACTGACAGAAAATGAGGGGAGCGGCCACCTGCCAGCTGAAGCACGTGGGTGCGTTTGCTTTTTGAAAAGCAGACCAATAACTGTTTATGTTCTTGGACGATTCTCTTCGCATTCAGAGGCTGCATGCTGAGTCTGATTGGGAAAATGGCATTTTCTCGAGGCAGATCCCATATTGTAGGAGTCCACAATGATATGCAAGCAGAGAATAGGCAGGGAGGAGGGATCCTGGGGGTTTTCTTAAGCCCATGATTCCAGAAGGTGCAATACCAGCATTAGTTAGGATGAGTCTCTTGATCAACAGTTTGATGATTAAGAATCTGTTAAGTAAACAAATATATAACCCAATTAATTCATGAAGGTACTAGCTTTGTCATTTAATAAATTAGCCTTAGTAGAGCTCTTCTTTTATAGTAACCAAAGCATAATTTAGGATTGGCCACAGTTAAGGCCTTGGTCTTACGGTCTTCCACAGCCGAGTATCAACAACCCTTCTCTAAAACCGTCTTCTAAAATGGATGCTTCCATAATTGGCACTCTCGACCTTAGTCTGAATTAATTGTCAGTTGCATCTCTAATGCAATTACATTATTATTATTATTAATGAATGAATTACATTCACAGTAATGTTGCTCCTACCTCTGCATTCGTATTTCAGGTCAGAGAAGAACACCATTTCTTGGGAGAAGACAAACAACCCTAGCCTACCACCAGCATAGGTTTTGTCATAGATGGGTCCTGAGTCAGCCATGATTTTCTTCCCTTCATACATCACCACTCTGAAAGAAAAAGAAAAGCTCTTGAATGACACCCCTACTTTTTGGTCTCCTCCTCCTTCCCCATCGGTGTGACTGGATGGAATATCGTCAGCGCCATCTTTACCTAATGAAACCCGTCTTGGGCCGGTGGCTGAGACGCCATCTGTAGGCAGTGAAATCCTTCCAGCCTATGTGACGAGGGTCATGCCACAGAGTACGCACCTGAAGGAAAAGAAAAGGTTGAAACATGGCTCCACCAAGATACAAGTTTTGTTCTAGAAGAAATATGTGAAAGGTACCAAGTGGACCTAAATTAGAGGGCTGCAATGTTGATTTTTCCAAGGTTTCATTTGATATGTGCCCTTGAATGTCTGTGCAAAGCAGAAAGAGGGAAAGTTTTGTTTGAAGAGGATGAAAAGGTGTCTGGATTTGAAGACAACTCCTCGTTAGAGTGAGCTCTCTTCTCAGATGCTATTAGGTTTTTAGAAAGCAGAACTTAATGGTGTAGTTGGTGGTGCTGGGAACTCGCTATCCAAGGACCCCTCCATCCCCCCACATTGAGAGTGTTGGCCCAAGCACAGCATCCTGAGTGCTAGTCAAGCGCCCATCCACTCTCCCTTCTTCAGGGCCTTGTTCTTACCTGGCCCGGGGTGTTTCCTGTGTGCCACAGGGCATTCCGCAGGTGCTCGCCCGGCCCGGTGGTAGAGTTCACAACTTTGACAGAAAGGCCTGAGTATCCCTGAGCCCTAGTGGGGTTGGTGTCCCAGTAGGACTGGGTGACTTGCTTCCACATCACGACATAAAAGCGACTGCTAGACTGATAGCCGAACACAAATCCAGCGTAGTCATCATCCCTTTCCGTGTTGATGAAGAAGGTGCCACTGAAGTCCACAGCATTAAACTCATCATAACCTAGGAAAAGGAGCCAGACCCAGGTGAAAAGCTGCAGCCTTCAGAAGCTTCTCTTATATTCCCAGATATCCTCAGGGATGCAGGTAAGCACCAGGTTTTAGATTTGCTTCTTTCCCATGTGCATGCTAGCGTTTTATATGGAGAACTCACTACTCACCTACAGCAAGTCCAGGATCACAGTTGACGGTCTGGACCAGTTCTTTACCCTGATGGCGTACAACCCAGTTTGGGTCATTCTGGGATGTCCCTTTGGGATCTAGAGGAATCATCTGGAATCGGCGGAAATCCGTCTCACTGATGTCAATGTTTTCAGGACAGATGTCATCGATGTCTGGCACATTGTCATGGTCAAAATCATCTTTGCAAGCATCACCTCGACCATCACCTAAGGTCAAAAAGGCAAGAGTTCAGTGAAATTCTGAAATAGGACTAGTCTCAGATTCAGTATCTTGTCTAAGTTGGCATCTCATCTGTTCATCCTCTCAAACACACTTAATTTTGCTTTTATATTCTCAATCCAGAGAGCCATGATGTTAGTCTTAAAGGGGCTCTGCTGTCTCACCATCTGAATCCTTCTGGTCAGGATTGGGCACGAGTCTGCAGTTGTCCCTATCATCAGGAATGCCATCATTGTCATCGTCATGGTCACAGGCATCTCCCTTGCCATCTTTGTCATGGTCAGCCTGATTGGCATTGGGCACATAGGGACAGTTGTCCAGGTTGTTCTGGTGGCCATCTTCATCAATATCCTGATTGTTGTCACAGGTATCTCCAATGCGGTCTGAGTCAGAGTCGAGCTGAAAGAGACAGAAAGGAAAGGTAAGTTGAAGTGTTTGTCATTAACGTTAAAGAGCATTTAATTGGAAGATTCTCCCATGTTTGATATGGTCAGTGGGTTTTCAGGTCTATAAGCTATTGCCAAAACAGAGTAGTAGTAAAATTTTCTTGATCCTTGGGATGCCTGGGTAGCTTAGTCGGTTAAGCATCTGGTCATGATCTCTGGGTCCTGGGATTGAGCCCGTGTTGGGCTCCATGCTCAGAGTGGAGTCTGTGTGGGATTCTTTCCCTTTTCTTCTTCTGCCCCTCACTGAGGCAGAGAGAGAGAGAGAGAGGGAAGCAGACTCCCTGCTGAGCAGAGAGCCCGATGTGGGACTCGATCCCAGGACCCTGAGATCATGACCTGAGCCGAAGGCAGAGGCTTTAACCCATTGAGCCACCCAGGCGCCCCTGAAAATAAGTAAAATCTTAAAAATTTTCTTGATCCTTGTTTTCATATAAATTTTAAGAGCTATTCAGAGTTTTTAAATATAAAACTTTCTAAGTAAAATTATTAAGATACTTCCTTTAATGGACCAAAACATTAAGATTTTAGTCTGTTAACTGCTTATTTCTCAACAGTAGATGAAATTCTTTGGGTCATTCTTACTTTCCATTGAAGATTTCAATTATAAAATTGTTGACATGTCCACTTCTACTCTAGGTCATTAAATCATGGAAACAGGGCACTGTTTTGTGTGTACTGGGTAACGTACATGGTAGGGATTAAGACTTTTTTTTTTCATTTAGTCATTTAGTTTCATATGTCTATAAAGATTATTTGCTGATTCAGGTAAAGACAAACTTCTAAGTTTCTTCGAAACTATACGTCTCAGTACTTTTATATTCTTCAGGATGTACAGGATGCTAAAGGACACAGAGACTGGAATTTTTTTTGCGAGTAAGATTTCCATAATGCCTGAATGGTTATAAATATTACAATCTGAGGAACAAAAAATTCTTCCAGGGAGTTTACATGATATTAATCATTTTTTTTTTTAATGGTAAGTTTATGGTAAGACTCAAACTCAAAACAGAGGACCCTCAATGCCATTTGCTCAGCTGGTTTCCAAATTTCTATAGAAAAGCATTAAAAAAAAAAAAAAAAAGACCAGCCTTAACTTACATTGCTAGAATATGAGGGCCAGTTACACGTGAAAAGCAATATTTGCAGACGTGGAACCTGTTCTGGCTAAGATCTACTTATAGCACTCCCTCACACACGTAGAGAATAATCTGTTTGCAATGCCAATTTAGAAGAATGACAAACAGGAACTTCTCTAGCTTCTGGAAGTGTTTTTAGCTTGAGGTTTTCTTACAGTCAGATTATATCATTAGTGTTAGAAATGATTAATATAAGTAGAGTTACCAGATTTCTGCCTTTATAATTTGTCAGACACACAGAGTAGGTAAGACCTGATAGAGAGTGAAATTACCAGATGGTCACACTAAGGATCTACAGGGTGCTGTCATGCAAATATGCCAGTTGGCTTTGAGGCCTCGGAGAGCCATGGTCATGGAAAAGTTTGAACTCTTTAACTCTTTTAAGTAAGGGCCTAGCTAAAGCTATTCCAGTACTATACTGGAAGGTCCCCCACAGAGCCCACCTACCTGATCTGGATTGTGTTCCAGAGGGCAGTTGTCACACTGATCTCCAACCCCATCCATATCCGTGTCCCTCTGGTCCACGTTGTAGACATACTGGCAGTTGTCTCGTTCATTGAGGATACCTGCAGAGCACAGGGGACCAGTCAGGGCTGGAGTGTCCAGCTGCCGGGGTTTCAACCAACTGCACACCCAGAGCCAAGGCTGGAGAGAACTCATGTGAGAGCTGAATGTGGTCCCCACTGCCTACAGACCTGCTGCCATCAAGGAGTGCCTTACCGTCCCCATCGATGTCTGCAGCGCAGGCGTCTCCCTCCCCGTTGTTGTCTGTGTCGGCCTGGTCTGGGTTGTGGTTGTAGGGGCAGTTGTCACAGCGGTCTCCCACATCATCTCGGTCATAGTCATACTGGGCCGGGTTGTAATGGAATGGGCAGTTGTCCTGCAAAAGAATGGAGCATTTTATGACACTGTCCATGCAACAAGCCCAATCCCGCAGTGGTCTGTGTTACATCAAACTGCAGCCATGTGGGACATCTTCTATTTACTCCTCCCCAAGGAGGTTAAAAAGGCAGGGCCTGATGAATGAAATAGGATTGCTGTGGGTCATAAGTCAGTGAAATGGTAAATATAAGGACACCACCCCAGTTCCCAGTACGCCAGATAGAAATCTCAATGCCATTTAGGAAGGAATGTGAAACAGACCTGGGCAACTGACTGTCATTTCTAGTCTCAGTCCAGAGAGCCATGGTCTTAGTGTCTTTCTTGCTCAAACTGGAGGTGGGGCGGGGGGAAGGTGATGAAAAACCAAACCCCTCATTTTAAATCTTCTCTTGGCAACATCTAGGTGTTCAGAGTGTTCAGAGTGCCCCCGAGTGACTCTGCGTGGGAGTCCCAGAGGCTGGTACTATGTGGAGAGGAGGATGGAGGCGGCCTGGGCCACATCCTTACCCTGTCATCTGGGATTTTATCATTATCATCATCGTCATCACAGGCGTCACCGATTCCGTCCTTGTCATAGTCCTCCTGCCCGGAGTTGGGCAGGTTGGGGCAGTTATCCTGGAAAGAGAGGACTCCAATGAGGGCTTGGTCCGAGTGCCCTTCGCTCAGCCTGAGCCTGGGGCAGGGCCTCCAGAACCCTCACATGGACCAGAACTGCTGTGCTCCCTGATGCCATCTTGTCTCTAATGGGAAGATCATCTAAGCATTTTCTTGGGGGATATGTCGTTTGTCTAAGTGCCCCGCGCTTAATCCATGCTGGGAGCACCAGACCTGCCTTGCTGGTGTTTGGGAGAGTTGTGAACATTTTTCTGGAGAAAAGAATCTGCTCCGGACTGCACCAGCCAAAGGGGCCCACCCTCTTCATGTTCATGGCACCAGGGGATTTAATATGAACACTTTATACCATTCTGCCTTTGTGTGATTTCATCTTTCACTTTCACGTTCAAACTTTAAGCATTAAAGCCTCCTCCCTGGGTCAGAGTGACATGCCTTTCTTTGTGAGCATGCGGGGAAGCGGGCGCTACCTTTTTGCAGTGGTAGGTGGCATTGGCCACGCACACCAGGTCCTCATTGGGCCATCCGTCCAGGTCCGTGTCCTCCCCGCAGATGATGCCGTTGCCCGCGTAGCCGGGCTTGCACTCGCAGCGGTACATGGGGTCGCTGTAGTGGCCCAGGTAGCTGCACTTGGCATTCTTGTTGCAGTCATGCGTCCCGTCCGTGCAGGGGTTGCGCGGCTTGCACACCTGTGGGCACAGTGTCCCCAAGTGAATGTAGAGCCTTCGTGAGTCCCCGCGTCCCTCTGGTCTCCCCAGAGATGGAGGCTCCATGAGGAGGAGGAGTGCGGGGTACCTCTGTCCCTCCTGCTTCCCCTCTCCCCAGTGATGTACATGCCCATTGGCTCACCACGGAGTCCAGAGCAGCATTTCCTATGGTGAGAGGCTATTTTTCCCCTGCTGGGTTTTCAGTGGACTGTCCTGCCCCCCCCAGGCCGTATGCTCAACCCTCTCCTAGTTTTGGGGGAAGGCTGCGAAAGGACAGTCTCCCTTTGCTGGCTCCCCCTGGCTGCCCAGTCCAGTTGGGGAGTCCAGTCCCCTCTACCTGTTTGTTGGCGGTGGCGTGCTCCACGCCCCGGCCGAAGGGCTGCGGGCCTGTGAAGCGCGGCGGGCAGGGCAGGCAGTTGTAGCCGGGGTCCGTGTTCTCACACCGGTGCTCGCCGTTGTGTTGGAAGCAGGCGTCAGGCACTTCTTTGCACTGTGGGAGAAACAACAGTGTGCCTCCTGGGTCGGGAGCGCCGCCCTAGGAAGGGGCTGGGACAAGTTGAACCGTTACCCTGGGACCCAGTAACGCCACCAGCACGGTCCTTACCTCATCGACATCTTGGCACTGGACGCCATTTCCGCCGTAGCCTGGGGGGCAGGCACCGCATTTCCAGCTGCCATCGGGGTAACTCGTACACTTGACGCCAGCAAAGCAGGGATTGGACAGGCATCCGTCTGAGATGAGGGAGACAGGCCAACGGTCAGTCTGAGCAACTGTCATTGGCCCGCCCCTCACAAAATCAGAGGCTCATAAACATCGTGGGGTATCTAACCATTCACGTGCTGAGATTACTTGGAAATGCCTGATGGACAGGACAGTCCGAACACGCAGGAGCACCACCCGCCAACCCAGATGCTGACCACAGATTTCAGTGAAACAACAACAAAGAACCCCAAACTCCCCAGGGTGCTCTCATCCTGGGCTGCCTGACTCACCAATTGGACAGTCCTGCTTGTTGCAGATCTGCTTTTCCGTTGCATCCCCGACACAGTCCTTGCCTCCAAACTGGGGTGTGGGGCTGTTGCAGAGCCGGCTACGTTTCTGTACCCCTCCTCCACAGGTGACAGAACAGATGTCCCACAGCGACCAGGGACCCCAGCCTCCATTGACTGTAAGGAAGGGAACCACAGGCCCAAGTTAAGGTCAATTTCCAAACACCTCACCTATCATTTGCTCAAGTGAACTTCTGCTCCTCAGACACACGGACAGAACGTTCGGGAACAGAGTTTGAAATGGTTTTCTGTTTCTTATTAAAAGAAGCTGCTGAGCCTGCAGGACTTTGGCTTCTACTTGTTCCCTAGGGAGTAACCTTTACCCCCACTCTGTGACCCACAGAACTGGAGGCCACTGATGCCAGGCATCCTGCCGCGCGAGCCGGTGCTCAGCCCTCAGCGGCATAGCACGCTCTCACTTACTGGGGCAGGCATCTTTCTTGCAGGCTTTGGTCTCCCGGGCTTCGCCTTCACATGGTTTCCCGTTCATCTGGGGGCTTGGAGAATTGCAGAGTCTAATTCTTGTGATCACACCATCACCACAGGTCACAGAACAAGATGACCACGGGGACCAGTGGCTCCAGCCGCCATCCTGTTTAACTAAAATACACAGCTGATGGTTATAGGGTGCCCACCAGGTATCAAGCTCCACACGAACTGCTTTGAATTCATTACCTAAATGAAATCCTCGCAATAACCCCACAATAACCCATGGAGAGCTATGATTCCCCCCAATTTGCATTTGAGGAAAGAGCCTCAGAGAGGGAAGTTGTGCTCAAGGGTGCACAGGTGAGCAGAACTGGGGTTGGGAAGCAGACAGTTGAGGAACTGTACCCTTAACCTTTACACTGTCTGGATAAGGACAAGGCCAACCGTGTGCTCTTCACTGTTAAGTGGCCAAGATGCTCACATCTCTTATCACACTCCTGAATGTGGCAGGTCCGCGTCTGGACGGAGGAACCCTCGCACCGGTTGTTGAGACTGTCACAAGAGCGACCGCGCTGCTGGATTCCATTGCCACAGGTTGCCGAGCAGGAGGTCCACTCAGACCACGGGGACCAGCCATCATCCGCAGAGTCGCTGGCTGCAGAGGAAGCAGGGTCATTTGGTACATGATCACCGAGGACATGCTAGTCTGTAGCTCATGCTCTTTGGGACCTTCTTCCTTTGCCAGAGGGCAAAAAGGCAGTATTTCTTAGGCCAACAGCCAGAGGGTCTATCCCGTCATTGCATGTACAGCACTGGGGTAAGGGAAGGCTCAGCACTGTCCCACCTTCTCCCAGCACACGTTAGTCTATCCATGGGGCCTCCTTTCTCAGCATTCTTAAGTGCATTTCCCTTTCCTGATGTGGCTATCTTGATTTGCATTTCCAAGTACTAGACGTGTAGGCTCACGGGAGTCAGTTTGGACTATCAGGGGAGCCACAGACCATGTGTTTGGCAGATGAACTTGAAGGCAGCTTTGCCGCTGTTGGCTCTGCCTCCTACTCAGTCATGAAATTAAATCACAGCTCGGCTCCTCTTACCCTAGCATATGGGGCCTTCTCTGGACGTATTTTCACCAGAGAATGGGCCTGTAGACCATCCGCCCAGGCCCCAGGATACAATCACATGTCGCTGTATCAGACACAAGGCAGGGAATTTGTTGCTCTTGCCGGCAGCTGGAAGTTTTCCTAGCAATCCTGGATTCAAGGTCAGGACTCCACTGCTCTCCAGCTATCTTTGCTCCCCTCAGCCCACACCTAAAGGGGATAGCTGAACAGAAGCAGCTGTGCCCGTGATCATCACAGCACCAGTCGCACAAACACGGTTGCTGGATGAGACTGCTTATTCTGAGCTGTGACCAGCTGTGGGCAGGGGTGAGGCTGTGTGGAGGCGTACGGGGAGTGCTATGTTCCTGCTTCATGTCTTGTCTTTATTGTGCTGAATCACTTTATGACTTGTCCGTACTACACTCAATATTGTCTCAGCAGAGTGATTAATTTACACTGGCAACACCAACCAGGGGATAGGGTGCCACGGAACAATCTAGGGCCTTATTTCTGCCAGTGGCCAGAAACTAAAACTGCTGTTATTCTTAAGCCTCCTACTCGAGCAGATAAAATGGATAAAACTTCAGGCCCAATTAAGTTCAGTGCTTGTACCACAGACCATCCGTTTATCTGGTGAGCACATTTTTCTTCACTCTGGGCTACAGTGTCAGATTCTAGAAGCAGTCTGTTTAGAGCTAGTGCCACTACACATTCGTCTCCCCTTTCCTCCGCGCATCAGTTCGAAATTAGTAAGCTGGGCCAAGATCATTACTGCCTAGAGAGCAGCCAGGCCATCAGTTAACCAGATGCCGCAGCAGGAAACGGGAGTTGAAACACACAATGGAAATGGGTACGGAGAACAGACCTTGTCACTCAAGAACGGTTATGCGGTTTTACGAACTTACGCCAGCACCGTGGGCAGCATTCTCCATCAGGGACTGTAGCATTGGAGCAAGGCATGATGGGGCAGGACACTTTTTTGCAGATGGTAACGGAGTTCTGCAGGGCGAGAGGGAGACATGGGTTATGGGGCATATTGCAAGCAGAAGTTTATATACTGTAACATTACAATTATAAGACGAAACATGGTCAGGGCTGTAAATGCTCCAGTGGAAGGAGTTTAATAGATCTGTCTTATTTGCAGTCACTGTATTGTGAAGACAGTTTTAGTGCCTCAGAGAGTGCTTTCTTAATTGCTACTGAGTGGTGGAAGTGACAGCATGTAGAACTTTTCGGAATGGAACCACCAAATAGCTTGACTCTAACCTTTTAATGGGTGTCTGACAATGAACTCTAAACCTAGCCAAGACTTTTAAACTTGAGAATTTTCTCTTCATAGGGCCAATCAAGATCAGTGAGCATTTCCCCCCTTCAGTGAGCATTTATCCCCCTATATTGGAGAAGAATGGAAATCAAGGGGGCTCCCAAATCTAGCAACCCAGGATTTTTTTTTTTTTTTTTAAATTGAAGCAGACTTTGCTCAGCGCATCAGGCAAATTGTCCCACATTGCCTGGCACTGGTTTTGGGGAGAGCCACCGATATGCACACTGCCCGCGGTGTCAATTGAGCTAAGTAGACAGTTAAGGTCCTCACAGTGTCGGGCTGAGTGATTTGAACAATCCAGTACTGTATTAAGGGAATCTCAGTGTCATTGCTGAATACAAAGTCAGGGTTGGGAAAATAAAAGGAATGTTCCGACTGGGTTTTATTTACTGGACATTCAACACTTGGCCTTTGAACAAAAGCAGGGAAATTACTCAAATGTCTTAGCAGATTTGCTCTTTTAGATACTTAGCCTGGGGTATAAAGAAGACTTTGAAAAACTTTCTGGGAGTTTCAAGATTTTATGGAGGTCACAACTGCATCTTGGGGGAAAAAAAACAAACCCACTTCGGTGTCAGACACTGGAGTGTAGAAAGAGCTTGTGTGGCCACCTGGGTATTTCCCTAGAGACTGGCTTCAAACACGCCATCCTTTATTTCATTCTGGAATGATCCCTTACCTGACAGCGACATTCCGTACAGCTATCCACGGTCCATTCCTCGTTATTCCTGTACTGAACCCCATTGTGGTAGCAGAGGGGAGGCCTCCTCAGCTCAATGGCCAACTCTTTGTTCTCTTCAGTCTAGAAGGGGGGAAAAAGGTCATTAGTGTCATTTTAAGTGGGGTGGGGGGCGTCATCCGTGCTACACCTTCAGGAGCTCATGCTGAGGGGCTGAGAGCGGAAGCCACTGACCACTTTGCGGATGCTGTCCTGGAGCGTGGTGACGATGGTGCGCAGTCCCCTCAACTCCAGGACCATGCTGGACAGCTCATCACAGGAGATGCCGCAGATGGCTTGCAGATCCTTTGTCTTGTGGCCAATGTAGTTAGTGCGGATGGCAGGGCTGGAGCCGTTGACCACATTGTTGTCGAGGGTCAGAAGGACATTGGTGGCTGCCAAGAAAGGAATGCCATGAGAAAAGCAATGGAAGATCTTCACATAGCTGCGCTCACCGGCCAGCCACTGGAGTTCCTAGTTGGAAAGACATTAAACCTAGAGCAAAGGACACGAGGCTGGGACGGGGGATCTACATATGTGGATCGCGCTTTGAAGTCACTTTTATACACCTCTTAACTAAGTTATCTGGGGCAATTTATGCACGACCACCATTCCCTAAGTTTCTCAGCTTGTTTTGGGTGGAACCCCCTGAATGTCCTCAAATGCCCCCCAGAATATAGAAGGGTACTCACAGCTGGAACAGCCTTTGTTCCTGAGGATGGCTTCCGGTGTGGTTCCGAAGACAAACCTCACGTTCTGCAGCACCCCCTGGGGGCAGAGGACACACATTACTTGTAGAGTGGTGGTGGGGAAGGGGGTGCTGGGGGGAAATGGGTGGGGGAGACGGCTTATGCCCTGAAAAGCACACAGTAGAGGTTCTAGAAGTTAGAAGAGCTCCCTTTAAAGATCACCATGTCAAAATAACACACCCACGTAAACTGCCAAACAACTTCATGATCTTAATTGGGTCTCCGTCCAAGTCTTCAGTACTTTACAAAGAAATCCGTTATCAGCCTACTTGGGTATACAGGAAATGGAATCGGATACTAAGAACAGAGGATATAATGACACTCTCCAGTGTCCAAGAGTTACATGTGGGAGTTTCAAAGCCACAGTTGCAAAAACCTAGATGTTTAAGCAAGCAAGAGGCTGCAGCAGCAAAACCCCCCACTATTTTCACCTACGGAGACCTGATCCCCATGGGGAATCAGATAGCCAAATGGCATTTATTCTGCTCACAGGATCCATTTCAAGCTACATTACAATTGGTAGAACACTTGGAAACGAGTTACTTTCTTAAGGAGAGCATATGGAGTCTCTAAAGTTTGAACAGGTGGTTGTGGGAAAACCATTTCTTGTCTCCTTTAGTGGTTTTCAGAGTTCCATCCCCAGAACACCAGCATCAGCAGGAGCTTCAGCTGGAATTTGTTAGAAATGCAAATCATCAGGCCCCATCTCAGACACCCTGACTCTGAAACTCTGTGTGTTTTCTCAAGCCCTGCAGGGGAGTCTGATACTCCCTGAAGTTGGAGAACCACTGCTTTAGGCCACAAGCAGGGATCTCCTGTACGGGAAACGCTGCCTCTCCTGCTCTAGCCCTCCTGACAGGTCAGCTGTTACACAGCCGAGCCCATGGACCAGGAACTGGAGAAGATGCCTCACCTGGAAGTTGTCATTGACCCCTCCTTTTGCGATGCGGAGTCTAGCCACGCTGGCCAAGTCCCTGGTGAAGACGCTCTGGATGGGGACATCTAGCTCCGCATTCTCCATCTTCTCACAGTCAATGTACAGCTGCGCCCGGTCCTCCTGCACAAACAGGGTGATGCTCTTCCACTGGCCGGTCGCCAGGAGCGCTTCCTCCACCGACACCACGTGCTGCATGCCCTGCACGGTCAGGCTCAGGTCCAGGGTGCCCGCTTTGCCATTGGAGACTACACTGAAGACATGGCCGGAGTGATCTTTCCGTTCTATGGCCAGCAGTGTGCCTCGGGTCTTCTTCATCTGCCTCAGGGAGGCCAAGAGAAGGAAGCCTTTCTCTGCCCGCACGGCATCCACTAGGTCTTGGAACTTGTCATCGGGCACGGCAGGGATCAGGTTGGCATCCTCGATGCGGAAAGCTGGGCTGGAAGGGTCGGGACCCTTCACCAGCCGGCGCCCAGAGCCCTTACGGGCAGCTCCAGTGAGTTCAAAGATGTCGAATACGCTGTTGTCTCCCCCAGACTCTGTACAACAGGAGCAGGACACATAGTGAGCTTTCTAGGCTGAGGCCAGGGATGGGGACTACAGGACAGGGTGAAAACTCTAAGCAACCCCAGAAAGAACTGAATAAACGCCAGGGTTAGAGGGAACCTGCCTGCTGATGTTCCATCAGGGCTCTGGGGAGAAACAGCTGGCAGAGGAGAGCATGGGAGCGAGGCACACTAGGGGTCAGCGGCTCCCCCCATCTTCCCTCTGCTCTCAAAAGGTAGTACACAGACTCACCTGGAATGCGGCTGGAGCCACACGAATGCAACAGGAATAGGACACTGAGTCCCCAGGCTAGCCCCATGGTGGAGCTGTTGGTGCCCAGCAGGGAGCCTGTAACAGGAAACACAGGGCCCAGGGTCAGAGGCAGCCAAGCAGGGAGGGTGGGCACAACGACCTAGGGCATCTCCCTTTGGCTCCACATTTGCTGGACTGGAGGACGACAGTATTTACTTTGGACAGGGCATCAGGAAGAAAAAGAGCGGGGGTGGGGGGGTGGGGGGGAAGGAGACTATGGTTTTAAAGTTGCAGGGGTGGCCTTGGGGTTAGAGACCAACCACCTGGGGACTTTTCCTTGGGAAGCTGAAGGTAAAGAGCAGGAGATACAGTTTGGGGGCCCAGGGAGGCACCGGGAAGTAGAGACTCTCCTCTAGACCCCCGAGAGAAAGGTGTGGGGAGCCCTGGGAGAATAAAAAAAATCTTGGGGAGTTCTGGCGAGTGGGCCTTGTGCACCCCAAGGCCGGACAGAATAGCTCTGGAGCCCTTCGACGAGAGGGACAGCGGAAGAAAGCGAAGAGTAGGAGGTCCGAAGTCCCCGCGGGGCTGAAGCCTCGGAGTTCAAGGGGGCTGACCAGGGCAGCACCAGTCCTTCGGCGGCCGCCCGGAGAGCCCTTACCTGCGTGCAGCGGCCCGGAGTGGTGGCGAGGGCGCAGCGCCGGGCCCGAATCCGGGAGAGGCGCGGGGCGGGCAAGGCGCCCGAGGAGGCGGCGGCCGGGGTCGGAGGCTGCGCGAGGAGGGCTCCGTGGGAGCCGGGACTACCCGGCCGGCTCGGAGGCAGTGGCTGGCAAGGGCTCCGCGCGGCGCGCTTTTAAAGGCACTCTCACATTCCTGGGGATTCCTCTGGCCAATGGGAGGCGGCCCGGCCGGCGCCGGGGGGCGGTCTGGGTTCCTCTCTCCGCCCCCCGCTGCCCCGCGCATAACTTTCCGGCTAGAGAGCGGGGGGGGGGGGTCGCGGTGAAGAGTGGTGGAAAGTCTCTGAAAAATAGGTGCCCGCCCACGCAGCCTTGGCGCGCTCGCGCTCCGCACCTTGGCTCCGCGAGTCCCGTGTGAGCAACCCGGGCGGCGACAAGGCTTTAGCCACCCTCTCCCATCCCCCCCCCCGCCTTGTTGGGGGTGGGGTGGGGTTTCAGGCAAACCCATCTCCTTGATTACCCGGGCGAGGGCTGACACTTGGGGACCGAGCCCGTTTGTAAAACCAAAGAAGCCCGACGGGGTAAATGGGGCCGAGGGAGAACCAATCGTTAAAGAAGTTCCCGCTGGGGTGTTTGGGGACCTTCCTCCATCCATCCAGTGGGGTGTGGGACCACGCGCCCGCCCTCCGCCCGAGCCCTAAGGGAGCTGAGTGCGGGGCCGCGTCGGCCATCCGGCGGTGAGCGGAGCCCGCGTTCCCGCTGCCCGTCGGGGCACGCTGCCTGGCGCCCAAGTCCCAGCGAAAGTCGCCGGTGGGCCGGCTACCGCGCTTCCACGGCTGGCCGCTTGGGGGCGGTATATGTATTGTGATGAAGGGGACCCGCGAAGACCGCTTCTCTCTAGCCGGGAATGTTAAGGAAACGTACTCCCTATCTACTTCCCTTGAGCCCAAACCGAACTTGTGTCTTGAAAAACAGTTTTTATGCCCACTCGTGCTTCTTAACGTGACTCCTGGTTGGAGGATTTGCGGAGCCATCTGGCTCTAGGGTCTTAAGCTATTTACAGAACAGACCCATAAAGTAACAAATTATCCTCCACCTATCATTTTATTTCCTTTTTTCCTCCCTCAACGTTCTTTTCATTTTTTAGCTCCTGAAACCGAGGTGTGGGTTACATTTCTGTGGGTGCACCAATTACCATGAGCGCGGCTGCTTAATGCTTCTGTCATTGGAAGTCTGGTCTCCAAACCAGTGTCTCAAGCCAGCGTGACTCCAGCTGCCTGGAATTCCATTCATCTCTTAGGGCTGGGATGTCAGCAGCCACACTTCCCCTGCTGTGGTCCTGCGCTATCAGGCTGGCCTTGAGACTCAGAAGGCTAGGTAGTAGCTTTACCAAATAAGGATCTCAGCCACAGGCTGGGGAAAGCCCTCCGGTTCACCTTCCTTCTTAGGACTCACACCTGGCAGGACTCCTAACCGCTGGAAACACCCACCAGTTTGCGATCATCAAAGGGCAGTTTCACTTTTCCTGTGTGGGAGTGTTGTGTGACAAGGTGCACGTGTGTGTGGATTACAGCATGAATGTTTGCTAGTTACTCAATATACACTGAGTACTTCTGGAAGATGACAAGTATGTTTCTAAGACACATGTCGGTTTGTTGCTTAAGTACTAACTAAACCTGACGGCCAGATAGATTTCACATGTTGAGAGACAGAAATAAAAGTTTCTTTCGGATGATTAGTCAAATCAGATTCCTATTGTAGAAGTCATTGGTAATGATTCATCCAAACAGATCTGAAGATTCCAGAGTCAGCAGCCATGCATGTCCCTCTCCTTCCTTTTCCCTAGCACCCTGTGTGCTCCTTGAAAGGCAATTTTTTTCTTTTCACTTGCTGTTAATTCTTCATCATATCAAATACTTAGGCACAGTGTTTGGAGCCTTGGCCAGCTGATGGTCCCCTGCTTACTCACCCACTTGCTAATTTTATACAGATCAGCTGGGGGCTTAAGGGCCTCAAGAGACCCACAAAAAGGATACATCTTTCCTTTTGTAAAAAGCTCATCTCCCCTGGGGAGATAGGCAAGGATAGAAGCTCACTGGAATGTACCTTCAGGCTAGCTGCTTTCGTGACTAAGGGACTGTGGGAATCCCTCTGGATTTTCTTGGAACTTGGCTTCTTTTAACAAAACAAGGAGAAGAACTTTTTTTTTTTAAAGATTTTATTTATTTATTTGACAGATCACAAGTAGGCAGAGAGGCAGGCAGAGAGAGGGTGGGGCAGGGGAAGCAGGCTCCCCGCTGAGCAGAGAGCCCCATGCGGGGCTCAATCCCAAGACCCTGGGATCATGACCTGAGCCAAAGGCAGAGGCTTTAACCCACTGAGCCACCCAGGTGCCCCCAAGAAGAAGAACTTTATCCTTGGACATGCTGTACAGATGGGAAGGTGACCTGTGTGGTACCAGGGAAGAGCTCTCTTGTCAAAGAAAGCTGACAGAGGTAAGGAGTTATTTAGCTCAAACACAAATACCCTTCCCCAAATCACAGCACTCTAGTTTTTCTGGTGGAAAGGACAGATCCCAGTGGAGGGGGTGTTTGGAAACTGTTAGCAACTCACCCACATTCCTGCTGGTCAGTGTGTGATGAAAATATTCCCCAGAAACCTAAATACCTTGGGGAAGCTTTGAGAGAAGCAGCAATGGAAAAAAAGGGGAAAGAAAACCTATACCTTTAATTGGAAGGATGTCGTTCCTCTTGGGTGTGTATTTACAAATGCTGGGATTTCAGGCCAATAAACTGACATGGACCCGAGTGATGGGTCTTCCAGAAAAGGGTTCAGTTCTCTCTTTGCCAAGTTGCTATCCTTGAGGATTATGTCTTTAAAATTAAATTGGAAGGCATATGGCATTTTTGTTGTAGGATTTCCTTTTTTCAAGTTCCCTTATTTGGATGTGGAATTGACCTAAAAACACTGCCAGCAAATAGGAGGAAAGGACTGTCAGTAACAGCTAGTTTAAAAATTACATGTGATTAAGGAGAGCAGAATAATTGAGAAAAAAAATTTTGTTTATGTAGCAAAGAACAGCAAGGTGGGCTGTGTTTTTGTGTAGGTATTAAAAAAAAAAACCCCAACATATTGGAAATGTTCCACAGTGAAAAATTTCTTCAAAGTGAGCAGCCCCCCAAAATCATTGAATTCTAGAGTAGACTAAAATCATAGCATCTCTACAGTGAAGACATCACAAATTCATTCCCTCTGAATATTTTTCAGTAGCTCATAGCTCAGAGTTATTTCACGTTAGCTACCTGGATGAGCTAAGCCAGAGGGAAGTCACTAGGCGATTTTCCTTATCCTTCAATGGAACACCAATCTACCTCCTTCATGAGATATTCTCCAATGGCTTTATGTTGCACTGTTTTTTCTTTCTGTGAAACTTTGAAATGTGGCTGATCTCTGCCACATAACGCATCACCTTACATTCTTTATTATTTAGTTTTTCAAAGTAAATTTTATTTTCTTGTGTATAAGGACTATATTGTAAGGACCTAAAGGCTGGGGTTTGGAAAGGACTGTAATAGCTGAATTTCCAAGGCCCTTTGTGCCCAAGAGAATTTATGGTGCCAAGGGATTGAACTACTCACCATTTCCCCAACCAGCTATATACCATTTCATGTTGCTATGCCTCAGCCCTTGGGCTGCACAAGGTGCCTGACTCCCAGACACTGCGCCCCTCCCCCACAGGATTGAAGCAGCACCCTCTGGGAATTGATTTCGGTAAGAAGGGTAGAACGATTGGCTTCAGGGTAACTGCCTTCTCCACTACCATCGTCCCCTTCCCAGACAGTGATTGATTTGGGGATTGCCATGTGACCCAATTCTGGCCAATGAGAATTTTGCTGAAGGCTTCTGGGAAAAGGTCTTTCTTACTTTTAAGAAAAAGCCCAGTGAAATCGGGCTCTCTCTGGCTCCATTTGGACGTGAACAAGAATGCTGAGAAGTGCTGTTGGCCACTAGGGGAGCCAAACTTAGCAAGAGACCAACTTTGAGGAAGGAAAAGCAGAGATCTGGAGGGAACCCGAAAGTTAGACTACATTTTTGGAGTTGCTAAATGTAGCCAACCTGAAGGCTGTCTTGCCTCCAGATTTCTCTGGATATGTGTTGATTATTTAAGCCAATTTGTTGCTGCTTCCTATTATTCAGGGCCACAAACATCACAACTCCTACAGCTCTTTTTCATCTGCCCTGGATTGCCTTTTCACTCATTCTTTCCTGGAACCTCTTCTGACTTCTTTAGGATAAGAGAAAGAAGACGAGGTCATAGGATAAAATATACTAAAGACTCTTCACATATATTATTCAAGCACTTTCTGGAGAAGTTGTGCCATTCTTTCTTTTCCTTTGCCTTTGTCAGCAGCAAACACTACCCACTGCTGAGATGTAGTCCAGGGCACTCACATAGGAAAGGCTAGACAGGAGTAGTGGACTGTGAGTGAAGGAGTTGGGAAATGGACCTGCTCGGAAATTGAGGACATGGGGCAAGAAGAAGGAAAAAGGAGGTGATGAGATCTCAGCTTGCATCCAGAGATGGAAGCAGATTTAGCAAGAAGGGAAAGTGAGGGAATTCCTCTTACCAGAGATTAATGACAGACCCCTCCCCTCCATGCTGTCTTTGAGAAAAGACCCGTTGGTCCTCTGGATGGGGGTGCAGGACTCCCTGAGTCGATGGTGGAAAGTTGGAGCGGCCTCTTCAACTTCCCTTTCACGCTCTTCTCTATGACTTTTTTTTTCAGCTTTATTGAGGTAAATTGAGAAAATGATCAGATACAGAAAATATATGTGCAATGTGCTGATTTGATATACACATCCATTGGGAAAGGGTTTCCTCCAAGTTAATCAACACACCCACCAGTTCACATAATTATTTTCCTGTGTATGTGAGAACTTTCACGTTCTACTCTCTTAAAAGATGCCTATTAGATAATATGGTCTTATCAACTACAGTCCCCATGTTATGCTAGATCCTCTGACTTGTTCTCTATTCAACTTTTATGCTCTATCAGCTCCATCTGGAGCATTCATAGGTACGGCTGGTTTGGGTTTCAGTGTGTCAACTTTTTCTTTTCTATGTTTGCCACCTCACGAGAAGGGCACACATCTGAAGGCAGCCTTACGGATAAGAGGAGGAGGCTGGGAGTCACTGACTGGTCTTAGTGTAATGGGTCCAAAGAACACCTCCTGCCTTCCATTTTCTTCTTTCTTTCCCAGTGCTTGAAATTCCTCCAAAAATAAAATCCTGGAACTTTTAAAGCCAGAAATAACCATCTAGTCCAACCACTCAGTTAATAGATGAAGTTGGTTCAAGGAAGGGAAGTGACTTGAATGAGGTCCGAGAGCCTATCGGTGGTGGAAGTCTGGAAAACAGCCCAGGTGCCCCGACCTCTAGTTCAATCTTTCCCTTGATGGCATTCTGCTGTTTGAGATTCAACGCATATGGTTGCAAAGATGTCTTAGTATTAAAATCGGCAGAAGAACTTTCCAATTTATCTGTTAAGAACAAGGTATGAGGGGTGCCTGGGTGGCTCAGTCCATTGGTCTTCTGCCTTCAGCTCAGGTCATGATCCTGGGGTCCTGGGATCGAGCCCTGCGTCCATCGGGCTCTCTGCTCAGTGGGGAGCCTGCTTCTCCCTTTCCCTTTGCCCCTCCACCAGCTTGTGTTCTGTCTCTTGCTCTCTCTCTCTCTCTTAAATAAATAAATAAATAAAATCTTAAAAAAAAAAGAACAAAGTATGAGAGGTGGGAAACCCAGGAGGTGAAGGGAAGAGGGAGGAAGGGAAGACAGAGAAGACACAACACAGCTTGTTGACCAAACTTGTTTCTATTTTTCTCTCTGCTCCTCTCAGAGTCCCTGATTCTGGTGGTTTCCTGACTCTCTTGACTTTTCTGTAATACTTTGCTGCTCCTGGGAGACGTGCTACATCTTGGGTTGAGGTTGGGATTGCCAAGTGCTTTAAAAATGCACCATTACTTCAGATTTTCCCAGCCAAGTATGCGATGGAGAATCCCTTTGATTCTTGAGCAGGGTATGGAACTAGAGGAAATCTGACCTCAGGCTTTCGGGAAGTATGAAAGAATCCTTCAGCCCATCACTAACCAAATCTTTTGTAGAGTGAGATGTTTAGTTGTTCTGCCTGCAACTGAAGGGCTCAGGGAGCACCTGGGTAAGGTATGCGAGCCTCACAGGTGGTTCAAGGGCTGGAAAAAGTACAGACAAGTTAGCTTGCAAAGGAATAGAATGTGCTTTAATTCTGTACCTTGCTTTTTAAATTGAGATTGTAAAGGTGTCGATCTATTTATTTTCACAAAGTATGTGGAGTAATGCTGCTATTTTGGGGAATAATGATTTCCTCAAAGTGGAGATTGTGATATGTTGGAATGTTACAGAAATGGGTTGAGAAATGTCTCCTGGATGTCTTCACCAATGGCATGGATGGTAGTTAATCTGGAATTTAGTGACCTTCAGGGGTCCCTGTCACAAAGGAAGTCTATGACACTGCAAAGCTATGAAACAATGGAGTTTCCAGGATTTCTTTGAGGGACTTTGTCTCTGATGTTGATTAAACACATTCCTCCTACAGAATTGAACTTTTCTGAGGTTCAACATGCTACTTCAAGCCACCCATTTATAAATAATAATTTTTCAAATTTTCTCAACAGTCTTCACATGTGCAGTCCAGACTAAGTGATCTTTCCAAGTCTTCTGTTGTTATCCTTTTTTTTTCCCCTGGAAGAAAATTACAGGAGTCAGTTAAAAGAGTAAGGCAAGCAAACATAAAGAAAACGCCAACTATTGCGTGAAGAATTTTGAAGACTGATGATGACATGGAAATTAGCATCCAATTGTGGACAGTGGCCAAATGGCCGGGCCACTGGGCATTTGTTTTCAGTGATATTAATCTCTT
Organism: Mellivora capensis; assembly: GCA_004024625.1. Classification (NCBI taxonomy): domain Eukaryota; kingdom Metazoa; phylum Chordata; class Mammalia; order Carnivora; family Mustelidae; genus Mellivora; species Mellivora capensis. The sequence goes on from PISX010002126.1 coordinate 99,962, forward strand.
GGGAAGTGTTTTTTTTTTTCTTCCCTTTTCTCTTTTGTAATAGTGAGATCATGACAACTGGCATTTCGCAGAACGGAGCCAAGAGAACTGTCACTCTTTCTAATTTAAGAGGATGAGTGTATAGTCTGAAGAGAGCTTGTAAATGTTATTACGATACAAAGATAAACAAGACTGCTTCCCAGGGAAGAGGTGTACACAGAGGAAACTTCTTGTTTTTCTCTTTTTTTCCTCCCGTACTTCTTTGTTTCCTTCCCCTTCCTCTCTCCTCTCTCATTTTCTCTTCTTTCCCCTTCCTCTTCCCTCTCCCTTCTCCTCTTTATGAGCCAAATGCTCATTATTCAATGACCTTGAGTCCACTTGTTTGAGTTTGAAGTCCTGACTTTCATCGGAATTCTAGTCCCTGCCCTTAACACACTTTGTCCCAAGACTTAAAGGCAGAGGGCATCTGTATGGCTTCTCCTTCCTGTTTCTCTGGTTGGTGTGTCCATCCTTCCCTAAGGCACAGTGCTTGGCACCTTGAGCCTCATGGGTCTTCTCGAATCTGGTAGGTAGGGGCTGGAATCCTTGGGAGGAGTGAAAGGAGGGTAGAGGGCAATTTACCAACAAGCCGGGGGAACTTCAGTTTCGTGGGCTCCTCTGTGCTGGGCTCCTTCCAAGGCCCTAGAGAGGCCCTAGCGAGGTGGTCATGTGATCAAATGTTCGGTAACATGTACAAAAGTAAGATATTTTAACCACAACTCCACGGATTTTTTTCATTCTAACTTGCGTCTGCCACACTTCTCATGTTGGAGAGTTAAAGTGACCAGGCAATGTTTGGCTAAAGGGACACAGTAGAAAGACACATATGTTTGCAGTCACTTGTACCTGTTGTCAAGTAATCGCTGGCCATCCTAGCATGAGAATGGCTTCCATGAGTACTCTTGTCACCTGCTGGTGTCCTAACAGGAAGGTGTAGGGCTAGAGGCGGCATTGCCATACGGGTCCTACCGTGTTTGACCCTGCACACGTGTGTAGTGGAGCAGAAAGTTTTTTTTTTTTTTAAGATTTTACTTATTTATTTGACAGAGAGAAATAACAAGTAGGCAGAGGCAGGCAGAGAGAGAGGAGGAAGCAGGCTCCCCACGGAGCAGAGAGCCCGACGTGGGGCTCGATCCCAGGACCCTGAGATCATGACCTGAGCCGAAGGCAGAAGCTTTAACCCACTGAGCCACCCAGGCGCCCCAGAAACAGAGTTTTTTTTAGTATATGTGCTGCCGAAGCGAGCACCAAAAACAGAGTTTTAAATGTGTGGAGCCAGAAGGGAGTCTGTGGAAAAATGTTACAGAAGTGTTATGATGCAAATAGTTTGTTAATTTTTCTGGTTTTTTTGATGTCCCTGGTGTTTGTTACTTGAAGTAGTTTTTAGTTTGCTGTGACAGTTCTCATTTCTAATAAACATCCATTTTTACCTCATTTTGAACTCATAATTTTGTAATCTTTTTCTTAAACAAGACTCATTAAACTACATCATTTTAGCTCCCCCCCCCCCAACTTGACTCTTCCATCTCCTGGAGGAGATGCTTAGGAGGGAGACTGAAGAGGGAGAGAGCATGGGGAGCACCCCCAGGATGACCACAGAGGCGACCACGTGAAAGGCCACCAGAGCAAGGGGCATATGGTTTTCGTCTTGTGGTACCTGGGCTTGCATAAGCTTACATAAGCCCAAGGTGTGGTAGGCATTGTTAAGGGCATGGATTCAGGAACACAGTAGACATACACACGTCTACGGACGCTGGAGAAGAAAAAATGAAGCCAGAAGGGGGAAAGGAAAGTGAGACTTAGCTGTGCTAATTATTATAATAATCTACATGAATTGCTTACCACAGATGCCTCGTTACAGCCTAGCAGAGCAAGAGCTATGTATACCAAGGCATGTTCCAGATAACCCAGGCTACGTTTGATTATAGCCTCACATATTTTTTCCTTTCATGAAGATAGAGACATTTTATGTTTGCTTATTTATTTATTTATTTATTTATTTAAATTCAATTAGCCAACATTTGGTGCATCATTCGTTTCCGATGTAGAGTTCTAGAATTCAAAAGTTGTGTATAACACCCAGTGCTCCCATGTGACAGTGTTGCAAAGTTTGAAGGGTGAGCTCCAACAATTAAAGCTTTAATGGAGCCAAGATTTCAGTATCTCAAATCATGGTGCCTTCAGTATTCATGTGGGAACGTGTGTCAACATCTTGTTCCAAAATGCTTCCCACCAGTGGAGCGCCTGGATGGCTCAGTCGGTTAAGTGTCTGCCTTCAGCCAAGGTTGTGATCCCAGGGTCATGGGCTCAAGTCCTGCATCGGGCTCCCTGCTCCGTGGGATTCTGCTTCTCCCCCTCTCTGCCTGGTGCTCCCCCTGCTTGTGTGCTCTCATGCGGTGACAAATAAATCTTAAACAAAATAAAATGCTCCCCACTATTAAAAATAAGGAGACTCCACCACTTTTAGAGCTGAGAGTTACCTTTAGGCTAATTACCTCTTGGAAGCTGTGGTGGGTTCCGCGTACCCTGTGAGACAGGTCATTGTTTTTTTGCTGTTTGCCAGATTTTTTCTGTTTATAGATGTAAACCACCTTTAATGTAGTGTTTATTATTTAAATGTGCATGAGTATTTTTTTAATGTTTCCCTCAGATACATGCTCTGAAAATTTCATAACCTATGTATTATAATACATCTTTTGAGTGCCTACATGCTAAAGACCCATCGTATATCTACCAGACCTGTGAGGGAGAGGGACCCAGAAACAATGCTGATGGTGAGGGGTGAGCTGTGAAGACAAGAAGGGTGTGTGGGAGTGCTGAGTAGGGGCCTAGGTCGGCTTGGTTTTGTGTGGGGGCTTGAGGGTGGAGAGGTCACAGAGGATATAAGCTGAGTCTTGATTTATATAATAAATCAAGTTCACAAAGTCTTGGAACTTTCCATACGGAAGACTGATTAATGTGTTAACATTCACAGCTAACATTATTGCTTTGGCTAAGTCCTTTTAGGGTCTGGGTAGGAGAATCTGATCAGTCACAAGGGTCCCAGAGAGGAACATCTGTGTTTTTGTTTGTAGAAGGATTGTTCTTTCAACTCCTTCTTGCCTTCTCTTGCCTTCTGTGTTAAGGTAATACCACAGAGCCAGGAGAACAATTAACCAAAGCCATAATTAACTTTTCTCCTTGAACGGGTATAAAGAACTGAAGTTTCTTGGCTGATGAAATTTGCTGCGGATTGTTCTGTCTGTTCTGATAACTCCTTTGCTGGCACTTTTGCCAACACCACAGTTACCACTTTCCCTGAGCTTTAATTAGTCAAAAATCTCAGCAGCTCAAATCCTAGAACCTTCCACTTGTATGTCTATCAATACCTGCTCTTAAGTGTTCCAGGCTTCTCTCTGTACATTTCTGTCAGCACAGTGTCTTGAACTTGATAGGTACACAGTCAACTTTTGTGAATGAAAGAGTGGACGAATGGATGAATGAATATCCAGTATAAGCTTTACTATCAATATAAGTAAGTCTCTAAGTATGGGTGGTATGGGAAATAGTTAAATTATTTTCTTTCTCTTCTTAATTTGCTTAATTATGCTACTCCCTCTGCACCCCCCCCCAAAGGAAAACCAATACCCACTCACAAAAACACTTTACATTCCAAAGAGAGAGGAAATAGTTGGTTCTTGGTCTATTTTTAAGCTCACAGGGATTTAAAGACTAATTCTCTGTGAAAATGCATCTAATTCAGAAAACATGCTACATAGGTCCAGGAACAACACATATTTCCTTTGAAGAGTTTAGGTTTAAAACACACACACAAAACTCAAAGAAAAAAAAAATCCTTCAACCACAGTTACAGCTAAATGGCAAAGACAGAGGAATGATTTACCCTGGATGACATTCGTAAAAAAACAACAGCGATCCTCCCAGCTAGCCCGGCCTGGTGGGTCTGGTTCAGAACACATGGACCAGGTTCAGGCATGACGATCTTGCTCCCCTCCTGGACTCCCAACCAGGGAAGTTTCCACCGTCACCGATTAGGACACTGATCTAAAGACTAGCTGAGTTATTGTCTGAAACAGAGATGGACATACTAAGACATGTCCAGATGACCCTGTAATGAATCCCACTGCTCAGGCTGGGGGATCCCTGCCAAAGTGAAAGGTTGCACAGGTACAGCTTGGCTCTGGTGGGTCTCTAGTAAAGAACTAGCTGTGTTTTCTTTTCTTTCTTTCTCTTATTTTTTAAAAACATTTTGTTTATTTGAGAGATTGCACGTGTGAGAGAGTGAGTGGGGGGAGGGGCAGAGGGGAGGGAGAGAATCTCAAGCAGACTCCATGCTGAGGGCAGAACCTGATGCAGGGCATGATCTCACAACCCTGAGATCATGACTTGAGTTGAAACCAAGAGTTGGATGCTTAACTGAGGGAGCCACCCAGGTGCCCACCAGCTGTGTTTTCTTGATACTACTCTCTGCCACCTTGGATTATGAGTTTGGAGTGAAGTAGAAAATTATTCTCTTTTCAGTTACAGCCCCAACATCTAGGAACACGTATTGTATTCATCTTCCAGGCTGACACTGATGGGCTTAGAGAGTAAATCTAAATAACAATAATTCTTAGACTGAAAATTATGGAATGAATTCAGGAGTTACCTTAAAACATCTTGTTGGTGGTAAGGATGAAAACAGGTGTGATTTTGAGAAATCTTTTTTGTCTAGAATGCTGTGTCTTCATCCAGATTATGATTATTTTTAAAGATTTTATTTATTTATTTGACAGAGACACAGCAAGAGAGGGAACACAAGCAGAGGGAATGGGAAAGGGAGAAGCAGGCTTCCCACTGAGCAGGGAGCCCGATGCGGGGCTCGATCCCAGGACCCTGGGATCATGACCTGAGCCGAAGGCGGATGCTTAACGACTGAGCCACCCAGGTGCTCCCTTCATCCATATTAAATGACAGCTACAGTACATTCCAGTTCTCATATAGCATGATACTCTCGTTCCCCTCCTCCTTGCTTCAGAGCTAAGGTGCCTAAATGTAGGCTGGCCAGCTGGCCAACCTGTGATTTATTGTTGTGTGAGAGAGGAGAGAACCACATTATATATACTTTCTGGAAATCCAAGGATTGGTTAGATGACTTGACTGCAAAGAAACTAATTCTGGCTACTTTAAGCAGAAAAGGGACTTATTACAAGAATTACTTGTGAGGTAATGCACAGAATCTCTGCGAGGGGAGAACCACTTAACATAAAAAGATACAGCCAAGTCCCACTCAAGGTTGCTCCAGTCAGGACGTTCCTCAGTTTACGAATGACTGGAGCATTTGTTGTTGCCTCCTGAATGTTGCTGTGTAACCAGCCCTTGAGCATGGATTCTCTCCTGAGGTAATTGGCTGCCCCTAGACTTGAAGCTGGCATACCTGTAGTGTCATACTGTGTATGCTGAAATATGGAGAGGACTAGAGATATGGCAGAAGGGAGACCAGTTATCTGAGTCCCCACCTCCCAGTGTAAAAGCCAGAAACTTACTTTATCAGCCTCCCTTGCTACTAGCTTCTGTCTGATGGTGCCATTGTTCCGGATCGTGAAGCCAGCGATACAAAGGAGCAGTGAAACTCTTGTTTGGCATAGTAAAAATCAGAAATGAGTTTTCCCTGTGAAAATTAGTCACTTATGAATTAGCAAGATGAACATTAGAGATGAGGCACCGTTTGGATGAAATCAATATTTAGGATATTATTATGGACTGAACTATGTTTCCCCCAAATTTATAGGTTGAATCTCTAACCTTTAGTACCTCGGAATGCAGCTGTGTTTAGAGATAGGACACTTCAAGAAATGATTAAGTTAAACTGAGGCCATTAGAGGGGGTCCTCATCCAATGTGACTGGTGTCCTTCTAAGAAGAGGAAATTTGGATACACCGTGGGATGCCAGGGAAGTCCATGGACAGAGGGTAGATCATATGAGGACACAACAAGTAGACGGCTATTTACATGTCAAGGAGAAAGGCCTCAGGAGAAACCAAACCTGCAGACACCTTGATTTGGGACTCCTAGCCTCTAGAACTGGGAGAAAATATATTTCTCCTAATTAAGTCTGCCAGTCTATTTTTTTCTCTTATCACAGTCCTAGAAAACTATTATAGTTATATAGATTAGCTAAAATATCAGAGCCATTCCATGACCTTCAATAAAGATAATGTAAGAGTCCCACAAAGTCTGTCACCTTTCCCTTGGGGATAGTGCCCGAGACTCGATTCCCAAATTGTCCTGTATCCAGCCTCTTAGTTAAAGGATTTCTAGTTGTCTGATATGGACTCTGAGGCTTCTAGAATCCTTCCTCTGGAATGTTGTCAGGTCAAGGTGATAGTGAGAGCATCTAAAAAGACAGAGGAGGTGCCTGGGTGGCTCAGATTCTTGATTTTTGCTCAAGGTCGTGAGATTGAGCCCTGAGTTTGGCTCTGTGCTTAGTGGGGAGTCTGCCGGAGGTTCTCTTCTTCCTCTACTCGTCCCCAGCCCCACTTACCCCCTTCAAAAAATAAATCTTTTAAAAATATAAAAAGACAGAAAACTGGCACTTCTCTGGGATTAGCAAACATGATATAAGAGCTGTTAATAAGGGCCTGTGTGTGAAATAGAATTTGGTCTAAGACTTGGTTTCATTATAGTTGGTAGTAAGACAATGTATCAGAATCAATTTACTACAGGTGTTTACAGGCATTGGGAATCCCTTACAAGGACAAATCTTTATATTAGTGATCAAATAGGGAAATGGGATCCATATCAGGTATGAGGTGGCCTTCCTTTCATCTGGTAACTTTATTTATTTATTTTATTTTTTATGTTTTAAAGGTTTTATTTATTTGACAGAGAGACACACAGAGAGAGTAAACAAGTACAAACAGGGGGAGCAGCAGAGGGAGAGGGAGAAGCAGGCTCCCCACTGAGCAACGAGTCTGATGTGGGGCTCGATCCCCAGACTCTGGGATCATGACCTGAGCTGAAGGCAGCTTTGTAACCAACTGAGCCACCCAGGTGCCCCATCATCTGCTAATTTCAAATGAGGTTGTCTTTTCAACTAAACATTTATTTACGTTTTTCTTTCTTTTAGAGTAGGGATTCCTAAAATAACTAACCAAGCATTTCTCAAAAGTTGGTTTCTGTAATTAAATAAATTCAGGAAACAGCTAAATGTGTATTTAAGACTAGATCGGAGATTCAGAATGCCCATTAACATCATGTTAAAGATACAGAGAGACGTCTACATGAAGAACATTGTTTAAATTTATTTAATCCCACTGGACCACAGATCTTTTTTCCCCTTTGCAACGCTTGTTAGTATCCCAAGGATCTACTGTCCCAGGGAACCCACTATCTTAAGTGCGGTTCTAGAAAGGTATTTATGCCTGTGATTAGATTTGCTCCTTTTTTTCTTCACACAACAGAAAGAGTTCTGTCTTTTGCTATTCACACACACAGGCACATTAAGGAAGGACACCATTTTACATCTAAGGTGAGACAAATAATTACATATCATTCTATATTAATTATATATCATTTAATTATATATCCTCAGATTTGGTGGTTTATTTTGAGGGACCAAGAACTTGCTTGGGAGTAGCATAATGTTTGATGTATTGGAACCAAGGCAGACATCCCTGCAGAGCACAGTGGAAAGGCTTTTCTGGGCCCTTTTGGTCATGACTCTCAAACGGTCATCCCACGCTTTGTTCATTTCCACCCTTTCCTGTTTGACTTTAAATGCTTATTCTTTTAAATACCCATTATTCCTAAAATTTAAATGAAATGAAACAAAAGGTGTAAAATTAAATGGTATGAACCAGACCATTTCTGGACCCAGGTCAAAAACATCAATGAAGGAACACAATGAAGGGGGGAAAAACCAATAAAAGGCATGCTATGACATTAGGAGCATACACTCAGAATTGTCATCCCAAATGACCACTTGAATCGCTTCTTGCCCTTTTGGCTAAGATCAAGTGCAAAATGAGCCAGTTGTTCAGGATCAGTCAAATTCTGGGCTGGCACTGGGGAGTTGGGTTGCGAGTGAGAAATGCGCTCCAGGGGAGACCAGGCAAATAATAGCTATTTTAAAACAATACTAACTTGCCTAATTGCTGAGGCTAATATAAACCAGAGGAGGGGGCAGGGCCATTTGAGGGTGGTTTGGTACTAGATTTTCCCTTAGCAGTGTGTGCCTTACTTTAACAGAGTAGAACATTAACCACACCCCAAACAAACCAACTTCAAAATCCTGACTGAGGGTCTCCTGTAATAGGACATTAGGAAGAAGAGCAAGTGAAAGAACATGGTCTCCCAGGGTCATGTTTAAAAACTGTATATATGCATATGTGACTGTACTATATGTGATATTATATATATATATCATATATATATATGATATATATATATCTATCAGGTGTGCATATGTGAGTGTACTATGTTACTATATATATCATGATTACAAAGTTTTTTTGGGGGGGATGGGGGAACACATATTTCTGTCCCAACCTTCCTCATGTAAGTAAATGCATTATCATAGCCAGAATCCTCACAGCCCATACCAGCGAGAACTCCCACTGGGGATTTTAATGTCTATAGACAAATCTCTTAAGGAGTGCATGCTATAAAAACACTCAGTTTTTCTGTGTCACTAATCAATGATTTAATACCATAATTGTATATTTCAGGCTCTTGGTTCACTGACATGTTTTGGGGATTCAGAAGAGAATATCTATGTAATTTCATGTCTCAGGCAAGCCAACCGCATGGGTGTGATGGAGGCCATGGAAATGGATGATCCTGTTTGGTTTGGGATGGTGAGGTCTGAATGACTCCACTCTCTTCATGGCAACCAGTTGCTTTATATAAGGAATGCAATTAACCTCAGATGAGGAAAGAGTTGATGATACCTTTGACTTTAGACACAGTTAGGAATGATTTACCAGGCCAAATTATTTAGTAATTGCTTGACATTTATGAATATGTGGCCATCACTTTATTGATCAGGGTTATAATTTAAGGACTTTCTTAGGGTATGAAATCAGTAAGATTTGAAAGTAAACTGTGGCCTCTTAAGGATTACTTGCATTTATAATTAAATTACTAGCTATACTGTATATGATTATGAACCTAAATCTGGAAATCAGCCAGCAAATCATAACAAACATTAATTTAGACTAAAAGGAAGGGAAGAAGTAAGTCAAACCCCTAACAATTCATAAGTTTAAAAAATTCATTTGGAATTGGAAGGCTAGCATTACTGGATTAGAGAGTCTATTAAAAATCATCTAGTTAAAAAAAAAAAATCATCTAGTTAGGGGGCACCTGGGTGGCTCAGTTGGTTGAGTGTCTGACTCTTGATTTCAACTCAGGTCATGATCTTGGGGTTGTGAAACTGAGCCCCATGTTGGGCTCTGCATTGAACGTGGAGCCTGCTTAGGATTTTCTCCCTTCTTCTCCTCCTGCCCCTTTTACTTACGCTCTCTTAAAAAAAAAAAAAAATCATCTCATTAGTTAGTACAATTAACATGGATCACTTCTGTCACTGCCAAAACCCCAAGATACCTTAAAAACTATCATCAATGTTGAAGAATCCATTCATACATTTGTGGGTGTGTATATAGAAGTGTGTGTTTAGACTGACATAGTAGTTTGTTAGTGCTGTATACTCATACTTCCAAGTAGTTTTCTTTTAGGCAAATAGTAGGATAGAATTTCTAGGTTCTTTTAAAGACAGCCATGGTCATATGAAATTTGGCCGATAAAATGTGATTGGAAACGATGTGTGTCCCAGACAGAAGGCTGTGGGAATGAGTGCATAATTTTCCACCTTTCCTTCCCCTAGCCTGAGCATAAATAGCTGACAATGTTTGATTGTGTAACCTCCAAGAGAATGGGTCCTGGAGTCTGGCTAGCGTGGAACTGAGCTTCCCATGATCCATGGTGATGAATTCCCTAAGTGAGAAAAATACCTCATGGTTCTAAGCTTTTAAGATTTCATGGTTGTTCACTAACACGAAAATGCAATGTAATGTTGCCTATCCTGACTAAATGATATGAAATGATAACAGCAACTCTAGAGGTGGTAATGGCCATTCTTTTTGAGAGCTGGAAAAGATTCTTATGATTACAAACCATAGGCAGTATTATAAGTTATCACTATAAACTTGTTACAAAGAAAAGGGGTGATTTATTCTGATGTAACAAAATAAGAACTAGAATAAGCATACACTATTTGGAAGTAGAGGATGACATCATCAGTATAAATAAAAAAGGCGACATGATCGTCTGTCTAAAAACCCAAGATGACAAACTGAAAAATTATTAAAAATTAACAAGATAAATGTGTTCAAAATAAATGTTCAGAAATCAACATTTTGCTCTTAGTCATAACCAATTAGAAACTTTAGTAGGAAAAAACCCAATCCTTTTCAATATGCAATATCCTATATTAGTTCCAGAAGGATCAAAAATTAATTTTTTTTTAAAGTTTGCACAAAGAAGTACTGAAACCGTGAACAGGACACTAATAAAAATGAATACCTACAGGGAAAGGGGGTTGTTTGGGTGAGGGAGGGAGGGGGAGAGGCAAGACCACTATGTATATACATAAATCTATAAATTTTGCCCTGTAATCATGTAAATGCATGATTTTTTTTCAAAATGCAGAAACTGAATCATACTAACATGAAGAAAATCAACCTTGATGTTGGATCATGTGGGGAAATAGTTTCTACACTTGAAAACAGGGAGAAACTGAAAAGGAAAATATGGACAGATTTGATGACACACAACTTAAAGATGCTGAGTGTGAAAGGACACCACGGACCGAGTGAAAATTAAATGAGAGTGAAAATATTTGTAACACATAAATGACCAAGGAGATATTCATGTATCTTCATAATCTTTTCAACTCCAAGAAAACTGAATACTCTAGCAGAAAAGTAGGCAGGGGCACCTGGGTGGCTCAGTCTGTTAAGCATTTGACTCTTGATTTTGGCTCAGGTTATGGTCTCAAGGTTGTGGGATCAAACCCTGTATCAGGCTCTGTGCTCAGTGGGGAGTTTGCTTGACCTTCTCTCCCTCTCTCTTTGCCTCCTCCCCAGTTCTCATGCATGCTCTCTTTCTCAAATAAATAAATAAATAAATAAATCTTAAAAAAAATAAAAACTAGGCAGAAGACACAAAAGATAATTTATATATGAAAAAATACAAGTGGTCAAAAAAATCAAAGGAAACCAAAGGCCAATCTCAACAGGGATCAGATAAATAAATATTTAGATGAGACAGTTTTGGGTTTATCAATTTGTCAAGGATTAAGAAGAAAGCTAATAAATATAGTGCTGATAACACTGCGATAAAATGGACAGCTTTATAGTAAGAAATAAAAAAGCAGATGATAAAAATTTTTGTATCTTCCAATTAAAATAATACATGCATATATGTTTAGAATAAAAAACCTGGACAAAAATACAGTGGAATGTTTACAGCAGTTACATCCCGTTGGCTGTGCATAATCTATATTTTTTACTTTTGTTTTTAATGTGTTTTTCAAAATTTTTACAATGTGCACTATTTTAATCAAGAGTGTGTGCCTTTTTTTTTTTTTTAAAGAATGCGAGATATGAATCTAAGTCCAGGTTTCCTCCTACTTGATCATAAAAATCTCCTTTTTTATCAAATCTATTGAAATAGGATTTCCCAGGTCTGTCATCATGAAAGATAAACTTTCAATATTTTTTAACAATTATTTTATAAAGTTATAATAAATTTCTAATTATAAAGTTAATTGTAATCAGAAATATAGCAGAAATGTCTTGCCTGTTTTCTTTGCACATGTGTAATTTTACCTGCACTTTGAATCCATTAGGTGTGGACTGCATATCTGACAAGAATTGCTAACTTTGGACAGATGTGTTGGACCTCTAAACAAATAATTTAAAAAAAACCTAGAAAACCTTGGGATGCAATTCCTTTGTCAGTAGCTAGTGCTTTCAGATCTCATTATTTGAACTTCTGATCATTTACTGCTCCTTAAAAATCCCACAGGGGACTCTAAGTATGTCTTTTTATCTCAGGTAGGACGCTGGCCACCGCTCAGGTATACAGAGGCTGGGCTGAAGGGAACGGTTCCCTGCACTTCCCAGAGTATCCGTTAGGCACTCAACAAATGCTAGCAGAATGGAATAGAAAAGAGTCTTGGTCTGGAAGAAGGTAGGGAGGGCATCAGGTTGCTGCAGAGGGGAGAGCCCTGTGCTGACAGACTGCATTCCAGCAGTTTCCAGGTGAGGGCCGAGCATTGTCTTTCTGGTCCCTTCGACTGGATCAGTGAGCAGATTGCATTTCACTTCAGTGGATTAAGGCTGGGAGTTTAGCTCACCAGTTCCTCCTCCGTCCTGTTTGGTTTTTCTCCCTCACACACACCTGGGGAGACATTGACCCCCTGGCCCCTGAGGGAGGGGCTGTTCCCTGAGCTCTGAGTTTTGTGTGTCTGAGACTTGAGCTGGCAAGGACACACCCTCCCAAGACCAGCTGGCTTTCCAGTGGGACATCCGTCAGCCCTAAAATCCCATTCTCTCTGTTGGAGGACTCATAGGAGTGCTCCTTATTACTCTGTTCCTCTTAAAAAGGCTGCCATTAAGAATTAAGCCAGTAATAACATAAAGTTAAACTTCTCTGATGTTCGGCAGGATACTGAGCTCTCAATTTAGCCATATTTTGTAAGAATGGAGGAACTGCCCCTGTCGTCTTTCTAAAACGAAGCAATAAAAACCTCTATGTTTTCCAGGAATTTTTCTCTCCCGGGGATGCCTGTGTTTAGGCAGGAGGCTCTTACTCCCTGTGGCAGGAATGTCCCTGGGGCAGGGGCTATGGTTCTGATACTGTCACTCTCCTTCTCTCCCCACTCATCCCTACCAGAAGCTCCTCTTCTGGTCGACCTGGGACTTGTTCGCTGATGAGCGGGTTTACCTTTCATCCCATCCCAAAGATTTCTATCTGCATTTAGGTCTGGGAGACTGTGGCGTCCGTTCATTTCTGAGAAGCCAAGGAGTTCTCCAGGGGGAAAAGGTGGCCAGCACTCTGATCCTCTTAGAAGCTAGAGGGAAGGCTACCAGTAAAGTGGGAATTAAGAGCAGTTGTTCCTTCCATTCTGAACCACAGACCACCTGGATTGACATCACCTGTGGAGCTTGTTAAAAAAAGAAAATTCCTGCCCCTCCCCACCCTGAATCTCCATTCCTGGCGAGTGGAATTCTGGGATTTGCATTTTTAACCAGAGCCTTGGGGGAAATCCTTTCGCACACACACTAGTCTAGGGGCTGGGAGTCAAGTCTGCTTCTCTCCCTCCCAGGCTGGGATGCCTCTTATCACTGCGGGCTAGGTTTAGCACAATGTTTTTTTCTCTATTTCCTCTGGGAGTAAGCTACAGGGACCCGGTCATCCTTGCATGCATTCTTTGGGTTTTCTTTATTCTGCAGATATGTTTTGAGAACCTACTCTATGCTAGATACTGGAGAATCTCAAGAAATCCAAAGATGGCATCCAACGAACACTGCCTTTGGGGTCAGCAGCTGCAACAGAATGGTGCATACTATCATTTCCCTGTTCCCTGCCTTTTCTATTGCTCCTGTTGGAGGCTGTGGGCCAGGAAACCCTTTCAGAAAGTGGGGCCCTCGTCCAGTCCTCCCTCCTTGGTGGCAGAAACAGCAACAGCTGTCACAGCAGAGGGTTTTCAAGGATGGTAAGATGCACTAAGAAGAGGGACTGGCAGGAGGGGCAGGCTTGTTCATCTGCTTTTTTTGGCTTGGGTTTGGCACCCTGTGTTCAGACGGAAATTTTCAATATCTCAACCACTTCTCAATTTGCCCAGGTGGTCCAAAATAGAAAAGACTTACCTAAGGTCAGGAAGCAGGATCTGTCAGGGCTGGATATGTTGACTGGACTTTTGGGGATCTAGCTTCATGATAATTTCTCCTTCATCCCCAGCCACAACTCCTTTCTTCTCTCTGCCCAAGGAGGCCTGTTGCTGACAGCCACCCAGCTTCAGCGCACACTGTTATTTCGCATTTCACTCGGGATAAACAGTTGCAAGAGCAGCTTGAGAAGTGTATTGCTCTGCATGAAAGAGGAGGAACATGGAGTAGTCCTTGGAGAGGTAAATGAGGGAAGTAAGTCTATGAACAGTCTTCATCTAGGGATGTTGAGAATGTATTTTGAGACTTCTGGAATCCTCTCCTCTGCTCCACTTTTGTTTTCTAGCATCTATGGAGCATTTCTAAGTGCTTCCCTTGGAATGCTCCCTACAACCCATTTTACTAATGAGGAAACTGAGGCAGAGAATTACTCAAACGCATATAGAAATGCCAGAGCCAGGATTCACTCCCAGACCCTCTAGCTTCAATGTCTTCACTCTTAAATGCCTTGCCTTCTGCCCATCTCAGGGGATCCTACATTTCCCTTTATGTCCTTTTAATTGCCTGACTGCCATATCGCTCCTTTTCATTTCCTTCTGCCTGATTCTTGACCCACTGGGCCACAAGTCCAGGCACTAGAAGTCAGAAACCACTGAATTCTGCATCAAACCTTTCCAAGGAGTAGAGGGACTCCCACAAGAAGGGGATCTTTGCCCTCCCTGGCTTGGAAAGGAGCCAGAGGGGCCACGAGATTGGCGGAAACCACCAATAGGACATAAAGGAGAGGCTTGCTCATTGGCTGAACATCAGGGAAAAGGTTGGCCTGCTAGCCCTGCCCACCCATGCTCTGAAGGTTCTAGAAGCACAGGCAGATAGGTGGAAGTGGGGCCAGGAATAAAATGGGAGAGGAGCCCTCTTAAAGACAACAGCGGGTGACTGGGCAGCAGAGGGAAAGAGCAGAGACCTGCAGCTCTGAGGTCAAATTCAAACACAGCCGATTGCCCTTGCCTTCGCACAGGTGCTTAAGCTCTCCAGCTCCTCCTCGTGACAGCCGCCTCCTAGCAATGGGAATCACATGTCTAATAAAAGGGCTAAGCCCACAGCAGGCTTTCAGCACCTGCTGGCTGTTGAGATCTCTTTCTCCCCATCCATCGGCCAACTCAGCCTCCCTTTTTGCTTTCTTAGATCAAGCTGCTGTAGAAGAATGAAAACGTCCTAGAGTGTGGCCTTGACACGTGCTGTTTAAAGTATGGCAATGGCCAGGAAAAAGATCTTGACCTGGATTATCTGGTGATTGGATATTTATTGTGACTTTTTATTTTTCTAGAGAGAAGCCATGTATGGCTGGTAATCAATAGAGTTAGCATGCTTTGCCTTTGTCCATGCTGTGGCTGTGGCTGAGGCTGATCTGAAGAATGGGTCAGTAGGGGTGGGCTGGGGCCCGCTTGCGGGCTTCTGTGCGGTCCGACCCTCCCTCGCCTGGGTCCTGGTCACCCTTAACCTCTGTTTCCTTGGATACTTTTGTGCCCTGGGTATTTTTTGTTTTTTCAGCATAAGGGGTTCTGATTAATGTCCCCCCAATGAGTGACTTTGCCTTTTTATAAATAATCTCAGCTTTCTGCTATTTTGTCCATAGGTTAAACCTGTGAGCCCACCATCTCAATTTGCTCTTCTCCTAGGGGTTTGCCAACATCTTCATTTATGAGTCTTCTTCAGATTGCTTTCAGGGGTCTTTTGTTCTCTTTTCTACATTGCTGACTAGGATACAGAATTAAACCTAAAGTGAGCAATCCTGGATCCCAGGATACCCCACAACCCCCCTCTTCTTTCTGGAGACTTGCCAGAGTGTCTCACCTTTCCTTCATGATCTTTTTGTTAGTATTCAACCCAGGTGACTTGCTTCCTCTGCTCATTTGAACCATTTTGGCAATTAAAATTTCATGAGTTTCTGTACAAAATGCTGCAACTCAAGTCCAAGAAGGCAAATTCTGCTGTTTCTTTCCCCCATCATATGGTTACCCTTTCCAAAACAAAAAAATAAGTTGTCATGTTGTTGCATTGTCCTTAAGCAAATGTTTTTGCTTATTGCCTGAGATTTTTACCATGCGAGACAAAGTTACAAATTATATGTTTACTTCTGACTGTTTTTGCTTTGCTAATTACAGACCTACAGGTGCTGGCTAATTTCAGGACCCATGTCCAGACACAGTTTCCACTCCATCCCACCCCTCTGCTAGCCAATAAATCCTGAGAAATAATGAACCCTTTGCCTGATTTCTTGCTCAAGTCTTTGAACATCCGAAGCTTTTTATTACCTGGTTTGTTTGATTTGTAAAAGGTCTGGTTGTCCAACACCTGCTTTTTTGGGTTATTTTCCATCAGCTCTACTTATAGAGTCTTTGAAGTGATACCATGGCATCCAATTTCTTTTATATAGAAAAGTCCTTATCTGGGAGCAGTGGTTTTTAGCCAGAGCTGCAAAGGTGGAACCTTTTAAAAATACAGATGCCCAGGCAGCCCCTCCCCACAAGATACTGTGATTTAGTAGGTTTCGGTGGGCTCTGGCTGTCTATTTTTTTAAACTCCCAAATTGGTTCTAAGGGCACCCTCGTTGAGAACCACATTCCAAAGGAAGTCCCAGGTCTGTACCAGCCTGATCAGCTCCTGCGGACCCCTGGGCCGGGGTCCACAGACACCCTGGGCTCTGGCTTCTATTAACTTGCCTGTCTGGGGCAAGGTCCGTCTGAGCTGGAGTGTATGCATATGGGGAGGGAGAGGGGCAAACAGGAAAGGAGGGCTTTCTAGGTGGAGAGAAGAGCGGGATGAAGGGCACACAGGGAGGAAAACAGAAGCTCGGCTCTGTTAGGGGAAGAGCCAGATGATGAGGCTGAACGCAGGCAGCTTGATGGAGAGTACTGTGTGGTTTTGGGGGGAGGCCAGCCCTGAGGTCTTGCCAGGTAACAGGCAGCAAATCCCAGTGACCTCACCTTTATAAATAAAGCCAAGTTCTATCTTTCTTTTCTTCATTATGTGTAGTATAGACTCTTTAGAACCTAGAACTTTTTAGAGCAATCAAGAGTACACATTCTTTTCATGCTCTTTCTCAGGGGGATTATAATACTGATAGCTTCTTCCACACATTTTGCCTGGAGGCCTGGATCCGGCTAAGGTGATCTCCTGCATCTTGGCACCAGGGCTCTGGCCCTTTCCAACTAAGGCAACCAACAAGAGCAAACCACAGGTGGGACTTCCTATTCAGGATGGGGTTTCTGTCAATGCCTATTTTAGTATTTTATTTATTAATTTTAATTTTTTTTGATTTATTTAGTTGAGAGAGAGAGAGACAATGACAGCTAGAGGGGAACACAAGCAGGGGGAGTGGGAGAGGGAGAAGCAAACTCCCTGCAGGGAGCCCAAGGTGGGGCTCAATCCCAGGACCCTGGGATTATGACCTGAACCAAAGGCAAATGCTTAACGGACGGTGCACCCAGGTGCCCCTATCTTAAATATTTCATTTTATTTTATTTTGTGTTTGGTGAGATCTATAGATTAACTTTAAAAGATGAAGAAGGACAGGATAAGGAACGAAGAGCACATTTATGTTTTAATCTTTCCCCGAATGTACTTGGATGGGCATTATTATTTACATTTTATGTAGATAATACATTGGGGATTGAAAGAGGTTAAGTAACTTGCCCGGAGTCACCAGATAGTAAGTGGTGGAACTGGGGTGGAAAACCAGGCCCCTCTGGCCAGGAGCCGGGCTTTTTCCATTACACCCCTTCTGCCTGGCTGGGTGGAGGACTGGCCAGGGGCTACAGAGACATCCCTGGTGAGGTTAAGCCTCGTTGCCTTCTTAATCAGACACCCGTTCTTATGGCATGTCTGGGCTTCTTGGAAGATTGGGGGCATATTTAAGGCAGCTGACAGTGGAGGTAGTGTCTGGGAGATCAATAATGAGGTGAAGTTGGGACGTTTACAAACTTCGCCTCTTGTGCGGTTTTGCCCAGGGCTGCCCCAGCACCCAGGGCTGACGCTCCCTCTGAGGCTTCGGCACTCCTCTGGGGTTTGGGCATCTCTCTCTCCAGTTTGGTCTTGTCTTCCTGCTTGGCAGCAGTGGAGGAGAGGGAAACAGGTGCCGCTCTGAAGATCTCCTTGAGTTGTTCCAGGTAATCCTTTTCTCGGGATGGTCCTGGCTGGTGTTTCCCTTTGTCAGCACTCCTGGGAGCCTCTAAGGGGTGGAGGAGCCCGCCGTTCGAGTGTGTCTCACAGTGGGGTGCAGTCGGCTGGGTGTGGAGGACAACCTAATAAATCTCTGAGCTGCTACAATGTAATTTCCATGAGGGCAGAGCCTAGGTCTGCATGTCTTTAGCACCTAGCAAAGTGTCTGACATAGAGCAAGAGCTTTAAAAGTAGTTGTTGAATAAACACAAGTGTTCTGGTTCTACAGCGACTTTTCTTCAAATGGTCCTACAGCAAGATTTCCCCTGATCTACAGAGTAGAAAGGGATTAAATCCTCTGTACCACTCTTACTGATTATTGTTAGTTTCCTTCTGTCATCGTACAGTCTCTTTAAGATCCCTTTGTCCGTTTTAGTTCTCCAACCCATTCCCCTAGGTGAATACACACACACACACACACACACACACACACACACATATATATATATATATATTTAAGATTTTATTTATTTGACACAGAGAGACAGAGCACAAGTAGGCAGAGCTACAGGCAGAGGGAGAGGGAGAAGCAGGCTCTGGGCTGAGCAGAGATGATGTAGGCCATCTGGATGTCTCCTGGATTTTGATGCTTGTTCCCTTTGCCATATTAGGGAAATTCTCTATTAAAATTTGCTCCAATATACCTTCTGCTCCTCTCTTTCTTCTTCTTCTGGGATCCCAATTATTCTAATATTGTTTTGTCTTATGGTATCACTTATCTCTTGAATTCTCCCCTCGTGGTCCAGTAGTTGTCTCTCTTTTGCTCAGCTTCTTTATTATCCATCATTTGGTCTTCTATATCACTAATTCTCTCTTCTGCCTCATTTATCCTAGCAGTAAGAACCTCCATTTTTGATTGCACTTTATTAAGAGCTTTTTAAATTTCAACTTGGTTAGATTTTAGTTCTTTTATTTCTCAAGAAAGGGATTTTATTTCTCCAGAAAGGGATTCTCTAGTATCTTCCATGCCTTTTTTGAGCCCAGCTAGCACCTTGAGAACTGTCATTCTGAACTCCAGATCTGACATATTACCAATGTCCATATTGATCAGGTCCCTAGCAGTTGGTACTACCTCTTGTTCCTGTTTTTGTGGTGAGTTTTCCTGCCTTGTCATTTTATCCAGATAAGAATATATGAATGAGAGAGTAAAATACTAAAAGAGTGGCAAAGACCCCAGAAAAATATACACTAAGCAAATCAGAAGAGACCCTAAATGGGGGGAGATAAATGGAGGGAAAATAAAATTAAAATAGA
Organism: Mellivora capensis; assembly: GCA_004024625.1. Taxonomy (NCBI): domain Eukaryota; kingdom Metazoa; phylum Chordata; class Mammalia; order Carnivora; family Mustelidae; genus Mellivora; species Mellivora capensis. The sequence goes on from PISX010002126.1 coordinate 119,389, forward strand.
TTAAAAAATTATATATTAGACTGGTGAATAGAACAGTGCCACCCACTTGACTTTGGGTGTATTCTGGTCTCTTAGAAGAAACTAACTCCCAAAATTTTAAAGAAAGAAAAACATATATAAACAAAAGTAAGGATAAACATGAGGAAGGGATAGAATATGACTGTAAAGATGAAAAATTAAAAAATTCTAAAAAAGGATTTGATAAAATAAGTTGGTTGGAAAAAGAAAAAGAAAGTGTAGAGAATTTGCTCAGGCTAGAGACTAGAACAAAGCCCTGTGCTAGATTTAGGGTATATTTTGATCTATTAGAAGAAATTGTATCCCAAAGTCTTTCAGAAAAAAACCCTATATGTATACAAAAAATAAAGTTATATACAATGAAGGATAAAATATGACTATAATAATGAAGGTTTAAAAAGATTTTTTTAAAGGTATTTTTAAGGTAAACTAATTAAAAAACGTTAAAAGAGGAAAGAGTAAAAGTAAAAAAAATTAGAATAAGAAAAAGTAAGATTAAAAAAATTTAATTAACTTTGCAAGACTAAGGAATCATGGGGAGAAAGCCATGAATTCCATGCTTTGCTTTCTCTTCCTCTGGAATTCCACTGTTCTCCTTGATCAGTGAGCTTGGTCTTGGCTGGATTTCTTGCTGATCTTCTGGGGGAGAACCCTGTTGTAGTGATTCTCGAGTGTCTTTGCCCAAGGTGGAATTGTACTGCCCTTGCCAGGGGCCTGGCTAAGTAATCTGCTTGGGTTCACTTGAGAGCTTTTGTTCCCTGAATGCTTTTCATAGAGCTCTGGAGGATGGGAATGAAAATGGCAGCCCAGAGAAGCAGAGAGCTCTGTGCCCCACTCCTCAGTGCACCCTCGGAGAAAAGTGCTCAATCACTTCCGTCTCCCTGGTCTCTGGCTGCACTCTAAGCTCACCGGCCTGTGACCAAGCGTTTCTGTCTATGATGCACGGCCCCGTTTGGAGTCTCCAAACCCAGCAGATTCCTGCCTCCAGAGGAGGAAGGTGAGTCTCCCTGGATCTGCCACTTGTGGGGTCCCTGCTTAAAGAGCAGTGGTCTGACTGTGCCGCAGATCATGGTTTAAGGTAACCCTGAGCTGAGAGCTCACTCCTTGGCTCCATCTCTGCAGCCGGCCCTTCTGCTTTGATACCTGGGAGCTCTGCTACACTCAGACACCCCTGGTCTTTCTGTGACCCCGCAGGTCCTGAGACCACACTGTCCCTGCGAGGGCTCCACCCCTGCTTAGCCTCTGGAGTGATGTCCCTCAATGGAGCAGACTTCTAAAAGTTCTGATTTGGCACTCCGTTGCTACACCACTTGCTGGGAGCCAGCCCTTCCCCTCCCCGCGGTCTATCTTCCTGTCAATTCGGATTCACTTCCCTGCAGGTTCTACCTTTCAGAAAGTGGTAGATTTTCTGTTTCTAGAATTGCTGCTCTTCTTCTCTTCAATCTCCTGTTAGGTTTGTAGGTGTTCCCAATGGTTTAATAACTAGCTAGCTGAACTCCTGCTATCCGATGTCTCTCAGCATGCTACTCCCTCGCCATCTTGCTTCCTGGTGTTTGAACTATCTTGAGGGTGGGGGAAGGACCTGGGAAAATGAGAATGCTTGATTTTTATTCCGACCTAGAAAACATCAGGGTCTTGGTGGGGAAATGGGGTCAGATTCTTTGAATGGCTTTGGTGTGGTTGGGCTCTGCTGAGAGTGAGAGCATATGCATAGGGGATGGTTTGAATATGAAGCATAACTTTGCATCACCAGATATAAAACCTTACTTTTAAAAAGCATTCCCTCCCCCCTTAGTATTAGAGCTGGGTTACTCCTTACTATTACTAAAATTCTTGGTGGTGTCATCTGAATGAGTTTCTTTTATTTGAATTCTTTTCCTCTAATGCTTGTGATGAAGGCCCGAGGATTTTAGGATTTTTGAGTTGGGAATGATCAAGCAAATTCCTTTTCCCTGAGTTGTCAAAGTAAGCCAAAGAAATCAGACATCTTCAAGAGTGAGATTGTTAACTAAGGAAAACCAACTAAAGCAATGCAAATGAAGAGAAAGCAAAGGAAAGCAGACTAAAATCACACATCTCCTAGACACTTAGCCACTGTAGTGTGGAATTCCAGATGGCCAAAAGGTACCTTACAATTATAAATTAAACTGAATTCCACTCTAGATCAAGTTTGTCAAGAGGTCATTTATGCCATCCTTGAAATACCCTGTGCTGGAGATCTCACTATTTTATTTTATCTAAAAATCACACTGGCTGTGAGAGAGAATCTTTACTCAAATGAAATGTGACTGTTTTCTTGGATTTCCTCATACATTCACCTCTGGGTCATTGAATTTCTCTTACACCTTATAGTTCTTCAAGTGACATGTTTGTGGACCATTTATAGTTTTATAGTTCTGTATCCTGCTGTTTTCACTTGTCATATTGTGAATACTTTCCCACATCGCTACATATGTTTCAAAAATATGAACTGTCATGGCTGTGAAGAATTCTAGGTCATTATTTTAGTTATCCCTCTTTTGGAACATTTAGATGCTCCATAGGTTTTTAAATTATATTGCCACAAGCCAACTCAAAACTCTGATTTCATCTCTCATTATTTCCTTGGACTGTCTTGGATGTGAGACCTTGGAGTCAATGTGTGTGAATGTTTTTTAGGACTTTTTTCTTCTGTTGTGTTGCAGATCATGATCCAAGGAAATAGACTCTGAGCTAGAGATTTGTGGTAGGAAATTTACTAGGGAGTGCCCTCAACATCTGTGAGAGAGTGAGGGGAAGGGCTGGGCAGAGAAAGAAGTTGAGCTATGATGCATTACAACAATGACCTCAGTTGATCTTGGGGAGATCGGGATTTTGGAGATCCCTTTACAGTTATCCCAAAATGAGGCACAGGGGCAGAGCTTTTAGACCCTGGCCACTCATCGGCTTCAGGTGCCTCCTGAAGGGAGGGAACAGACATGACCTTAGGTGAGGTGTCTCCTCATGAGCCAAGGGCAATTCTTGGAGAAGGACTCTACTGCTAGCTTCCAGCAGCTAATGATCCTGGCAACTGGGGGAATGAATCCTCAGAACTGAAGTGGGGAATCAGGTAACATATCATAGCATCCATTGAAATCACTCCTTGTATCTCTTGGATCCACATGTACCTTTAAAAAAATAATCCTATCTGGGAACAGAGCCTCTAGAATACTGGTCAACCTTGTTTCCTAGAGAAATGTACAAAAGGAAGCTTAATGGGAGAAATTATAGTATTCATCAATGTACCTGCTCTCAGGGACACCTGACACTCCATCAAATCCTTCCTCTACAACCCATTGTAGATTAACCACCCCCTTGGCTAAGATTTCTGATGGTCCAGGGGGATAACTGGTGGGTTATCCCCCTGGACAATTAAAGACCCAGATCTTTAACCTTGAAGGAGATGAGCTCCTGGTTATCATGCTCTTCTCAAGCCATGACTCCTGCTCTTATCCATTTACCAGTATAATTGGTTAGGGGATTATCATGAGATGCCCCAGAGCTCCTTCTCTTTGCCAAACATAGTCTTCTCTATCCTCATTGTTTAACAACAGCCCAACCTTCTTCTGATGATCATGGTCAGTTGTCCCTGCAAGGATGATGTCTTTCCTTGTCTGTTGATCTCTTGGCACAAGGAGTCCAAAGTGTCTGGGTAGCAGCCTTAGCTTAAAGTTTAGTGGGATTCCTGCAATGTCCCTGGTGGAAGTATTTATGTTCTTGGAGCCAGAATCTCTATATCCTCAGAGCCAGGAATTTATGGAGGGCTTGTATTCCCTGGGTAGATCATTGGGTGGAGTGGTAAGTGGAACTACCATACTCTTGTCCTGCCTGAGCCATGTGCTCTCTATAGAGAGGACTCAGTACCATATACTACCCATTGATTAAGGGGGTTCACTGCATCCTGAAGGATGATACTCCATCCTTAAACATAAACAGTAATGTGCTTCAGGAACACCCCCAAAGGCTGTTCTTCACCCTGTAAAATCAAAAGCTTCTGGGTGGTACAGTATGTGACAAGACCAGCAGATCCCATGATCCTGTGCTCATTACTGTTCCTCCTCTGTTTTAAGTGAGCTCCTTGGTATGATGGGATAGTGGGAGGACTCCATTGTTAGTGAGCTAAACATGAGGCAAGCCCTCAGCTAGTGATGCTGAATGAGGGTCTATGGGCAGGAAAGGCAAACTCACACCCTCAGAATGTGCTGCTTTCATTCAAGATAGATTGCTCACCCTCATGTAGAAAAGGCTTCAGTGTAATTAGTCTCTTTGAAAGATGGTTCTTTATACTGGGATGTGGCAATGACCTCTGTTCCTATAGCTGGACATTCAGCAGCAACAGTAGATAGGTCAGCTTTTATTGCAAGTTGGTTTTATGTGTAACCTCCATCCCTGCCACCAAGACTACTCTGTTGATATGCCTGTTGTACCAGCACTGGGGTGGCTAATGAGAGAGGCTGTCTGACATCAACTGGCCAAGTCATGCTGTCAACTTGACTGTAAAGTGCTTCATCCCTGGTGAGTGCTTTTTGGTGGGATTAACAAGGGTTACAGAAATATCTGCACTTCATGGCTGGTTCCATATTCTTTTCCCCCAGACTGCCTTGTCCCTTATCTCTTAATCTTTCTTCTTTCAGGTCACCAACAAACCAGCCAGGTTATTGAGCACTGCTTTAAGTCTGTATCTATTTCACAAAGTGAGGGCCAGGTACATCTCCCAAAGTCCATTGGGAGGATGTCCTCTCACTACTCTCAGGGTCTCTCAGGGTCAATCCTGAGTGGGACTGAGAACCCTAGAGTCCATTTCTGGCTTGCACTTATCATCAGGCTGACCTATCTGTGAACAAAGTTTGGCTTCTTTTTTCCTCCTCCATCAGCTGGACATCAGAGCCCCCACCCTGCCCCACAGCCATAGGAACCACTGTTGAATGACTACATATCCATCAGTCTTCAAAGCGTTGGAGTAGATGCCCATAACACCCTTTAGAGAAGACAGAGGTAATTGGCACCTCATACACTGACTGTGGCATTGCAGGAGACTTCTGTTTGGGTACCTGGCCTTTCCCGCAGTCAAAAGGTAGAAGATCTGAAAACTAGTTTAGCTCTGGAAACTGGGCGAGAGATCACAGCTTTTTGTTAGGTGGTTGCCTTTAGCTTCCTGATCATCCAGTCCTGGTTTCTTTCAATAATACAGATTGAGAAATGTTTGCATCGATGGCCCATCTTTCTTGCCCTTAGGGATTCCATGTTCTATTAATCATTCCATAGCTCCTTCTGTGTCTGGCATCCCAGCTGCCCCACCAATTTAGCTGCTCAAGACAATTACCGTACTCATCTCATTTCTGGTCCGTTAAGTGCTACTATTTGGCCTCTATGATGTCTATTATTTCTTGTCATCTTCATTGCCTTCAGGGGGCCCAGTTCTGTAGCCACATCTGCTCTGGTCAGCTCAGCTGACAGAGGACACTACTGCTACGCTTCTTGCTGCTGCTACTCCCCCCGGTACATTTCTTATCACTCTGGTGAGCGCAGTGTCCCCCTGGCCACCTGCAGAACATAATCTGCTCCTAGGTGTTCCAGCCTCATTGTCGGCTCCACCTCGTGCCTGCCTCTTTGAACCTTAGATCTCTTCTTCCATAACACATCATGAGTAGTCTGGCTTTTCTGTTGTAGATATTGTGAACCATTGCTCTTACCTAGTTTCCAAGAGCTGTTCCAGGAGAATGTTAACCCCGTCAGCTCGGGTGCTCACCAGGATTGATAAATTCTGTGTCAAAGACAGTGTTTTCATAGAGATGATCTCTCCCTTATATTCGTGTTCTACTCTCCTCGATGTTGCTGTCTCAGGATCCAGTCCCAGTTAGAGCTGACCTACTCCTGCAGCCCCTTTGGGGTAGGGTCTCTTTCCTCTCACTGTAGATTTAGCTCTTTCCTGGTCAGGTTAGGTTGCCACTTGACTCTCTGGTGACCAGGAGGAGAGATGGGCTAGATACTGACAGAGACCATGTTATCTTGCCAGGCAGACTCCTGCACTGTCTTCAAGTAAGGGAGGAACATTAGCTATAGTAGGAGTGAGGCTCATGTCAGTTGAAAGGATTTCTAAGAAATCTCTAAGAAAAGATTTCACTTCTATGCCAGTTTTTTTTTCATTCATTATCGTCCTGTCTCTGATTTTGACCACCCCGCCCCCCGCGTTTTCAAAAGTTTGACTTCTCGTTTTCCTGATGTATTATAGTGACTCTTCCTCCTCAGAGGACTTCCTCAACCCTTTAACTTCTCCTCCAATAGAATAGCCTACTTCCATCTCTCTCTCTCTCTCTCTCTCTCACACACACACACACACAAACATACAAAGAGTCCTGGTGAAAACAAACAACATATAACTTGGCAAGCTGCTGGAGCAGTTTCTCAGTACCAACAGCCTTTGCCTAGAGTGGGCTTCTTGAGTGAAATGGCCATCTTTTGGAGCTCTCATTGGCACCCCTCGGCTCATTGTCCTAGTGCAATAGCAAGATACATTTTATTTATTTATTTATTTTTAAAGATTTTATTTATTTATTTGTCAGAGAGAGAGGGAGAGAGAGTGAGTGAGCACAGGCAGACAGAATGGCAGCAGAGGCAGAGGGAGAAGCAGGCTCCCTGCCGAGCAAGGAGCCCGATGTGGGACTCGATTCCAGGACTCTGGGATCATGAACTGAGCCGAAGGCAGCTGCTTAACCAACTGAGCCACCCAGGCGTCCCGCAAGATACATTTTAGCTGTGCTGTCCACTCCGACCTTAAATTGCAACAAGGGAACCATTAAATCCTTTTTTTTTTTTTTTTCACTTTGTCTCCTTTTTGCTCTATCCCTGCTACCCTCCTTCCCTTAGGCCATGCATAGCTCTTTGGAAATTCTTGGAAAATAGCTGCCAGCAGTCTAGCTCCTCCAAAGTTATTGGTTTGTTGTCTATCCAGTAAATAGAAAACTTGGAAACATCTTAGAGAATTTTTCACCTTTCCTACCTTCCAGTCTCTGTAGCAAGGCCAAACTGGGATTCCACTCCAGAATATGAACACAGGAAATAAGCTTAAGGAACCACCTAGGCCTGTTGGTTCCTGGGCATTCTTGGGATTGGAGAATGTTTCTGTCTGGCCAAAAATGCTTAGCTGGCTGCCGGCCTTGGAGGGCAAGGCAAGGACAGCTCTAAAGACAGAAGCAAAACTGTACCCTGTGTTCCGAGTCTGCCATTAAAACAAAACAGGAAAAGACACACATCTTTCAGGTCCTGGGTTAATTCTGTAAAAAGATGAAATGCTGTAAAGGCTACACAGTCATGAAGGAACTTTCTCCATGAGCTGCCAAACTTCTTGCCGTTGTCTTTCCATTGAGAAAGTTAAAAGTTCATTCTTTGGGATTTTTGGGTGGCCATTGAACTCAACAATGCAGAAGCTTTGTTTCATTTATGTTTGGTCTTGTGGCCTTTAACCCAAGACGAGGCAACTTTCTGCTATCTCTGAGATCATATCACACCTGATTTGCCAAAATGGCAAGCGCTTTTCTCCCTGGGAAAATGTGATATTTGGTTTCCTCAAATTGTTTATGGGACACAAAAAATTAGAGAATCAGAAGATATGGCTTTCCTCTACAACTTTTTTCCCCCCCAACACACTTTGAATAAATGTATCAATGTTTTTCTGGGAGAAGTAATCTATTTCTCTATTCACAAAAGATAAGCTATCAGAGAATAATTTACCAGAAAAGACAATAATACTTTAGGGTAAGGATGTTGGTTCTCTCTCACTCAGAAGGCTTTTTATTCCCATAAGGTTTTCAGCTAAGCCTTAGGAATCTGGAATGCGGTGGGATTGGCCCACATCATGGGCAAGCCCTAGTGAAAAATGTCTCCAGGGACCGCTCATCCTTACATAAAGGAGGCAGAGTCATAGACCTATGAGTCTTCTCTCAAAGACTTTGCTGATTCCAATGAGGGGGGAACCTGCTATGGTTGACTCCTGAAAAGGGAAGAAAACAACAGGGACTCCAAACCAACACTCTTGGCAAATCTTTACCAACAAGGGGTTCTTGGTGAAACAAAGAATGGCTTTTCTGCATTTTGACAGAATGAGTAAAAGGGCTAATTCTTGCCTATTCTTACTTGCCTAATTACCACCATGCTCTCCGATCGAGCTACAGGTGTAGGCTACAAATCCCCAAATCTCCAAGGGTTAGACTATGACCAATGACTGCTGATTGGCCATAGATGGTCACTACCATGTAAACTTAGAATAAGTATGACTAAGGAGATACAAGGCTTGAAAATCTCTTTTGGTTCCTTTGCTTGATTAATTTGAGACTGTGAGGGCAGACGGACATTCTCGTGAGAGGGACTGTGGAAATATTTATACTTGGCATCCTTCATGGATTCTACCATAGCTCAGATTATCAATATTACTTCTTATTGGTATAGTGAATCCTGCTCATTAGCACACTTTTGGAAGGCCTACTGTGTACAAAGTATTTTCTAGGCATTGTGGAACATACAGTATATTGAGTAAGGAATACTTCTTGCTCTTAGGCAGTTTAAAGTGTGTGTGTGTGTGTGTGAGAGAGAGAGAGAGAGAGATATTGAGAATGAAAGAAAATAAATTGCATAATTCTCTGGAGCACCAGATTTGTTTTCTATCAGTGATACTGCAGTCAAGTGTTTAGTAGATGGATTTTTGCATGGGACATGATTTGTTCTTTGATCACAAAGCCAGATGGGGATCATGTGGAGTCTAGTAGAGATTAGACTTCAGAGTTCCTACTGGTTTTAAATTCCAAAGATTTTGGAGCTATGGGTGAAGCTCAGCAAGAGTAAGACTCCCACAGCCCATCTCTGGTCCAGTCCAGGGAAATGAAGCTCTTCCACTAATGGTCAACTTGTCAGACTTTCTTTTGTATTTCAGTTGTGCTGTGGATTCTGCCTTCCCGTGTGGTTCCATCAAGATGGAGAAGGCCATGGCTTTGTTTGACTCCAGGAACAGTCCGTCTCTCCTTTCCCAACAGAGTAGCTGGGCTTAGGAAATAGTCTGACTCAAAGGGAGGATGTTATCACTGACCTTAAAATGTAGACCCTTCTTTCTGGCCACTACTCCTTATCTGCTAGCTCTCCTTTCTCCTCCTGTACACACCCCACTTGCTCTTTCCTTCATGAGTAAGTGAATTCTCCCCTGGAGCTGGAAAAATCCCATGGACTCGTGCGCATGGAGTCTATGTGAAGGTCCAAGAATGCGAGGATCTGGGGCTGACCTGGACCAGGGACCATGTTTACCTATCCAGGCTGGCAAAAGGCGGGGTGGCTGGAGGGCATCTGCAGATCATCCCTGTATTGAGAGTGGGAAGAGAGGCAGCAAAAGTCAACACTGGAGTGGTATCTAATGTCAGATTCGAGAGCACGGCAAGCCTTTAACAGGGAGGATGGACTGTTAGTCAGAATGGGGCAAGATGCCAAATGTGGGTCCCAAAAGTAGCAAGTAGGTGAGGACTGATGTGATGAGACCAAGCAGGGCACCGAGGTCTATTTTCATACAGGGTCAGGCCTGCCAGAAGTAGGAGCCTAACAGGAAAGATAATGAGGATCTTAAATCACTCAGTCTGGAAGCTCTTCCTGCTCTATGAGCTTCTTCTTCGCTTCAGACCCTTTTGTACTCTAGACTGGTCAGCTACTAATTCCCTTCTCCAGGCAGGCAGTATAGGGGTTGAGCCCAGGGATCTGCATTTTTTAAAAAAGATTTTATTTATTTATTTGACAGACAGAGATTACAACTAGGCAGAGAGGCAGGCAGACAGAGAGGAAGGAAAGCAGACTCTTTGCTGAGCAGAGAGCCCGATGCGGGGCTCGATCCCAGGACCCTGGGATCATGACCTGAGCCGAAGGCAGAGGCTTTAACCCACTGCGCCACCCAGGTGCCCCGGGATCTGCATTTTAATAAGCATCCAGGTGGGTTTATACATGCTAAAGGTTTGAATAACCACCTGTTCAGCCCTGCCATTTGGTATCACTCCAAGTCTTTGCCCCTCTGGCTTATCTTGTTCTTCAGCCTCTAAGGACCCGGTGTTGGAATGCCCTCATCATGGTATATTAGACACCGCTGAATCCCACTTGGAAGGAGGGATCCTAACCCTGTGTGTGCCTGTTTCATTTCCTTCCTTGTCTCTGGTCCCACACTCTATCCTCAGTCACCCTTTGGGGGGACCCACCCTATCCTGGAATGTATGTCAGCTGCTTTCAGAGGGACCAAGAGCCACCCTATAATTGGAAAGCATTACTTATTGTTTCCTTCCATGCAGAAAGGGAGGTAACCATGCGACATTCAGCAGGGTAATTGAAAACAGGTTGCTACAGCTTTGGTCACAAGTGGGAAAAATGTCTAGTGTCCACTTCCAAATAGGAGTGGGGGTAACTGGGAAGACAGCAGCCCAGTCATTAAACAGAGCAGATAAACAAAAAAAAGTCTTGACTTTTTCCTGCTCAGTTTCGTGATTTTAAAAGGGCAATAAAATGTAGGGATTATAAAAAAAAATAAAGGCCAGCTTTAGCAGTACCATTCTGAAAGGGCCATTACAATCTTTGTTCTGATGGGATCTTTACACAGGCAGCAGGAGGCGAGGAAGGTCTTGCTTTGCCACCAGGTCAGAGGTGGGGATCTCCTCTGAGCTGCCTGCCTGGAGAAGGGGGAGCAGACCCCTCTGTGAGTTCCTGCTGACAATAAGGTGTTCTGGGTGGGTGGATACTGCTCATGTACTGACCGGAGGGAACACATGTCTCACCGCCCAAGGTGTACTTCACCTTCATGTCTGATGTGGCTTGGCAGGCAAGAGGACATTGGGAGGCCCATTGACTGAAATCAGTCAATGTGGGTTTGACATCCCACCCAAATCCCACCCAAAGGGGATTGCTTTATTTTATTTTTATTGGAGTGTCATCAAATCTAAGGTTGACCTTGTTGAGAATATGGCCCATCTGTCATGTCTCGTTGCCTATCTCTCTCCAGTCTTGTGAAAGCAGGGAAGAACTAGAAATGTTCTCTCAAAGAGACCTTCCAATAAAGAGTCCCCAGACTCTTTGCTCTGAGCTCACTTGTGTCCTTGTTTTTCAAAGGCTACAAATGAAAAATTAAAAAAAAAAATCATATACATTCAGACAAGTAGGGACAAAGAGGCTTGTGAGGTTGGAGGGCCACTGCTGGGGAAGGAGCTCCGAGAATGGGAAGGCAGCACAGAATGAGGACTGGCTCTGTCTTCTCAGGGTGTGATAGCCTGGCCCATTGTTCCTAGAAACTTAGGCTCCCACGAAAGCATTTTAGGGCCTCTGTGACACAGCCTAGGGAAGGATGTGACCTTAGCTTTGCATCTCATGCAAATCTACCATGATTCTAACATTTGGTTGGTGCTCAAAGTATAATTGCTGAAGATCTGCCTTTTAATGGGCTTTTTGGTTCATTTGCCAGCACGGGAACTATGCCCTCTTTGTTTCATTCATTCATGCATTTGGCAAACATGAAATAATAGTTGGTAGGCATCCTACTCTTTGCTCCTTGTAATACTGAGTCAGAGGTACCCCAAGGACTAGGTCTCCTGGCCTCTTCCCAAAAGGATGGTTCCCTCAGGTTCATGGGCATGTTTTTCCTCTGCACCAAATGAATGAATGAATGAATGTGCCAGAGACAAAACTGACTCTCTCTCTCTCTCTCTCCCTTTTTTAAAGATTTTATTTATTCACTTGAGAGAGAGAGAGAGAAAGAGAGAGAGAGAGTGAGCGTACAAGCAGGGAAGAGAAGGAGAAGCAGGCTCCCCACTGAGCAGGGAGCCAGACATGGGACCCTATCCCAGGACCCTGGGATCATGACCTGAGTCAAAGGCAGATGCCCAACCGACTGAGCCACCCAGGTGTCCCCAGACCAGCTTTCTCTAGAGCATTGTCTTGTTCTTCATAAGTTTCTAGGACTTTTGAAAAACATGTTGCCTATTTAATGAGCAGCACATATTCACCTTTCTCTGAAAAGAAAGCCTTAAAAAAGCCTCAAGATGGCTTCTACCCCTATTATACTAGGAAAACAAATCCCTTCTTCTAGAGCATTTCTGGACATTCAGGCTTACTTGGCATTTGTAGCAGGGAGAGGTCAGGGCTGAAGATGTAATGTTGGGAATCATTAGTGGTATTCAAGTCACAAGACTAGTGAGATCACCAGGGGAGTGGATATAGAGAGAAAAGAGAAGAGATTAGCAGGGGAACTGTAACATCAAGTGGTTGGGGAGACAGTTAGAAACCAGTGAGGGAGACCAATTAGGAGCAGCCAAAGGGGCAGGAGAAAAACTAGGCATGAGTGTTGGGGGTTGTCCTAGAAGCCAGAAGAATAGATTTCAAGGATAAGGGAATGGTCAACTTCAAGGAATACCACTGAGAGGTGTTGACAGAAGAGAAGCTGTGTTAATCATTCCACAATGGGAAGTTATTGGTGACCTTTGAAAGGGCATTTTTGGTGGAGACATAGAGGTGACAGCTAGACTGGAGAGGGCTCAAAGAGTTCACTCATCCTCATCCTTGCTGCGTAATAAAATGTAATAAATCAAGAACTTCAAAGGCCTCTGGTCAGGGCAGATGGTAACTCACCCTGCCCACATTACCTCCTCTTATCTCCTACTGGAATTTTCTACGCATTCCTAGTTGATGGGGAATATGCACCAAGCTCCAACCCTCAGGAGCCATGTCATCAAATTTTGAGATTATAGCAGTTATGGCAAGGCTTTGGAATGAAGGCTTCAGCCTTTAGGAGGACATAAAATGTTTACATAGGAAGTTAGAAATCATCCAGATTGAGTCCTTCTGTTTTACATACAGGAATTGAGGCCCAAATCCTCAAGGTGACTTATCTAAGGTTACATAGCTGCTTTGAGGCATTGCCTCTCTTCTTCCACCCAAGTGTACCTGGCAGATGAGTGTCTCTACTTTTTAAAAAAATATATTGATTTATTTATTTGAGAGCAAATGAGACAGAAAGAGAGTGAGCAGGGAGGGATAGATGGAGACAATCTTCAGACTCCTGAGCGCAGAGCCTGACCACTCAGGGCTCGATCCCATGACCCTGAGATCATGACCTGAGCTAAAACCAAGAGTTGGGGGTTCAATCAACTGAGCCACCCAGGCACCCCTGAGTGTCCCCCAGATTACTGGAGACAAATCTCTTATTTCTACCATTTCCTTTGGATACCCAGTTTGGGGCCATCAAATTCTCTTTATAAATAAACTACCCAGATTGCAATGTAAGCCAGTTTTCCACAAAAAGGATCAAACCTACAAGGTCTACAAATATTGGGAAGGCCCTAGTCAGGCAGTCCATTCCTTGGGAAAGTGGAAGAATCCTCTGGTCCAGTAATGGACTCGCATTCAGAAAACTCTGAGCTGCGTCTCACTGCCCTCCTCCTTGGACTTTCCTGTGATGTAAGCAGAGTCTGTTTGGCAGGCTTCCCCAGCCTTATTCCTTCATCGATGGTGGCTGGCTATCTCTGCCTCCTGCCAGCTGGTGTTGTCATTCCTGGAGGGGGCCCAGATTGGACTCTGCTCATGTGATTAGAGTTTGCTGGTGGTGAGGGTGTTCATCTACTGGGCCTAGATCCAAAGGGAGGGTGAGAGCTCGGATACTCCTGCAAGGAGTTACGGATTCTTAACCAGGAGCAACAATGAGCCCTTTAGGCTAGTCATCTGCCTGATTTGTCCCTGGATTCTCCTTCCATCCAGATATGAAAGGACAAGTCCTCACTCTGCCTTCTGAGAGGATTCCAGGCTGTGGTTGAAAAGCTGTCAATTCCGGGGCTAAGCCTGTGTCTGAGCCCCCTTCCCTACCCCTCCATGGCCATGGAAGATGTAAGATATAAACTTGGGGCTCCTTAGAATTAGAAGCACTGAACATTGATTTAAAATAAGTTTCTAGGGATGTCTGGGTGGCTCAGTTGGTTAATCCACTGCTTTCAGCTCAGGTCATGATCCCAGAGTCCTGGGGTCGAGTCCTACATGGGGCTCCTTGCTCAGCCAAGAGCTTTCTTCTCCCTCTGCCTGTTCTGCCTGCCTCTCCCCTTGTGTGTGCTCACTCTGTGTGTGTGTGTGTGTCTCTCTCTGTCTCTCTGACAAACAAATAAATAAAATCTTAAAAAAAATAAAAAAATAAAATCAGTTTCTATATTAATCACAAGGAGGGATTATTCTTTCATACAATAGCTGGATATTGAATGAAGGAATTAGGGAGACGCTAAAGCAGTGGTTCTCAAGCTGTGCTTCCCATCAGAGTCATCTGGGGGAGGTTTTGAGACCCTCAGTGCCCACCTCACACCCCTACCAATTAAAGCAAAAATTTGAGAAGTGGGACCTGGGGGGTCTTTTTTTTTGGTTAAGACTCCCAGGTGTGAGTCAATTATCATATGGTTTCACTTATTTGCGGAGCATAACAAATAACACGGAGGACATGGGGAGATGGAGAGGAGAAGGGAGTTGAGGGAAATTGGGGGGGGAGATGAACCATGAGAGACTATGGACTCTGAAAATCCACCTGAGAGTTTTGAAGGGGCGGGGGGTGGGAGGTTGGGGGGTCCAGGTGGTGGGTATTATGGAGGGCACGCATTGCATGGAGCACTGGGTGTGTTGTAAAACTACGAATTCTGTTACGCTGAAAAGAAATAAAAAAAAATAAAAAAAAAGATTCCCAGGTAATTTCATTTATACCCACTTTGACAATCAGTCTGATACATCAATTCTTCTCAAACTTTCCTATACAGAACAATCACCTGGGGGCCCTATTGAATGCCAGCTTCTGAGTCAGTGGTTCTGAGGTACAGCCTGGATTTCTCTTCTGACCAACTCCCCAGTTTTACTGAGACTGCTGGTCTACACCTTGAGTGCAAGGTGCTGAAGGGTCATTAGCGATAAGTTGAGGTGTTTGCTGCTGAGTGACAGAGGAGAGGCAGAGGTGGAAAGAGCTGTGAGAGCTTCTGGAAGGACTCAGTCCCTCTTCTGGGCCCTGAAGGAAAGGCAGACCCCAAGGAGATGCGGGGAGAGGGAGAGATAGAGAGAGAGATGAAGCTTCCTCTGCTGCTGCTCGGGTCCAGGTGTTTGAGACCCTGGAACATAAAACACGTTGGCTTACTCAATAGAAATACTGAAGAAAGCTGATTGAGGATGAAAAATCTCTTTCTGCAGCATTACAGTCTTAGGACTTCAGTGTCGGAAGGCCCTGGAATGATGATCTGGTTCGATGCCATCTTTTTGTTGCAGATGAGAACACTGGGGTCCCTCAGCCCATGTGGCCTCAGTCGCTGAGCCCGCTAATCAAGGGGAAGTGTAAGATGGGTGGGGAGGGGAGGGAAGGTGGGAAGGAGTCACGTAGCAGCAGAGGCATCTGAGCTGGCTGGTTGGTCCCCAGAGTGCATTTATCATGTAGAAAGCTATGTGACACACCAACTGCCTAGGCCAGTGAGCAACCCCTATCCACCACATGATGCCAAACCTCCAAGATCCAGAGATGAACGAGCCCCCTCTCCACCTTTGAGTTGCTCCTTGGGGCTGGAGAGAAGATGGATAAGTATCACAACATCCACACTGAGATCCAACACTGGGAGCTGGGCTGTCTGTGGGCCCAAGACGGAAGGCTACAAACTATCCCTGGGCCCCTTCTTGGTTTCCTCTTCTCTAGTCCTCTGGCCCTCTGCTGCTCTTATTAACCCCACTCTTTTCCTTCCCCGAGTTCAGGCCTAGTGGAGGTGGTGGACATTAGAGCTTTCTATTCAGAGCCAGATGTATGCTGACTCCACGGAAGCATCCCCCTGCCCCTCAGGTTCCTGCATAGTTGACCAGAGAGACCAGTGGGCTTTGACAGGGAGCAAAGACTCCACAGCTTCAGACTCTTACGGTCATTGCCCCAAGGAGCCCAGCAGCAGGACCCTATTTGAGGGGAGAAGGGTTGTGTGCTCTGGAGGTGGCAGGAGTGACAGGCAGAGGTTGTACAACACCGCCCACTCATGGGAGGCGAGTGGGGAAGGCCCACACATGCAAGCTCTAAGTAGCACCACAGACACAGAACTAGTTAAGGGTTATTTTAAGCTCTCATTTAGGATGGGGGCGGGGAACAATATCAGGCATGAACGAGGGAGAGAGTTGGTTCTTTTTTGTGCTCTGTTGCCTTGGAGGTGAGAGCCCACGGAGGTGAGAGCCCACAGAAGTGAGTGCTCATGGGTGCTGTCTTCAGAGCTGAGCACAGATACCCACAGCTGCCTTCTTGTTCTCTTGGCTCACTTTCCCACTGGCTTCCATTTGCTTTTCCGTGAATGGTGCTTTGTGGCTTTGGAACCCCAGTGCCAAGGCAAGTACACAGTCCCTTCAGGCCCCTGGGGTTCTCTGCTGAAATTTGGCCTGAGCTCCATCATCAGATCCCAATATTACCATTTCCCCAAAAGCTATGGCCTGCTTAGCTCTTGTGCTAAAAGACTACTCCCTTCCAGAGCAATGGACTGGTCCAAAGAAATAATTTGGAGAACGCTTTTTTTTTTGTAAATTTTTTTTATTTCATTTCTTTTCAGCGTAACAGAATTCATAGTTTTACACCACACCCAGTGCTCCATGCAACGCGTGCCCTCCATAATACCCACCACCTGGCTCCCCCAACCTCCTACCCCCCGCCCCTTCAAAACCCTCAGGTTGTTTTTCAGAGTCCATAGTCTCTCATGGTTCATCTCCCCCCCAATTTCCCTCAACTCCCTTCTCCTCTCCATCACCCCATGTCCTCTATGTTATTTGTTATGCTCCGCAAATAAGTGAAACCATATGATAATTAACCCTCTCTGCTTC